>WNYD01000138.1:0-79527 GCA_021396205.1 Sporothrix brunneoviolacea
CGGCCAGGCTGCGGCCGCCCGCGCCGCCCGCCGCCACGGCCACCGCCACAGCCACAGCCGCAGCGGCAAGGACGAGACCGTCGCTGCCGCTACCCGCTACGCTGACGAGCAGGCCGTCGACGAGGAGAAGGCCGGCCTGATGGCCGTGGTGGTAGCCCCCGCCGCCGACGAGGTGGAGGAGGTGGAGGTGCTCGTGCTGCCGACGGAGGCCGAGCTGCCGCCGTATCAGGACAAGGACCCCAAGATGGGCTCTGCCTAAAATTCGACGCCGAGGGCTTAATTTAATTTTTGCTGCGTCCCTCGCGAAAGAAAACCCAACAAACTATTCATGCTGCATAAACTACTGGCCTAAACGACTGGCCTTTTTTCCTTTTCTTTCTATATTTCCTTTTTTGTCAACAAACTACTACTACCAGTACCACCTTTCCTTCTCTGTTTTCTGAAGTGCTTGCTGTTTTGGCAAGACGGGCGTTTTATTTATCTTTTTTCCTTTTATACATCTCTCCGTTGATTTATTGAAATCTGGGACTTTTCCTTTGTATCTAACTACCACCACTTTAAGGTGTGAAAACATCGCCAACTTGCTCGATTCTTCTTGGGAAGGTTGGAGATGGATGGGGGGCGGACAGAAACGGTACTTTGTGACGAAGGCCGTCACCTACTCTCCTAGGAGAGACACACTTTGTACACTCCTTATCTATATTTTCTTATATACTGTCCTCCACATACTTTTGTGCATTTCCTTTTTTTTTTGTTTAACTAAAGAGGACCAATCGTGTAAATGGTGAGCTGGCTTTCTGTCATGCACGTATGGTGTTCGTTATGCCGACAGTGACAGAAGACGTAGTCAGTAGCTGATTGCACACAAACAAGACGATTGCTATTCGTGCGGACACCCGCGAGATGAAAAAAAGACTGCTATATAAAAAGTCTTTATGAAAAAGAGCGCTGCCGCCCAAGAAAATAAAAAAGCGCCTGCCACCCAAAACGCCCCCAAAACGCAAACCAAGAGACACAAGAACAGTCTCTCCTCACTGGGCAAGAATGGTGTTCACTTCGTCCTTCTCCGCCGTCCTCGTCTTCCGCCGCCGTTCTTCGTCCTCCTCGTCCTCCGCTGTCCGCCTCTTCAGCATCTTGTCCAGCAGGCCCCCGACCTGCAGCGCCGGGTGCGCGGGACCCTATCCGTGGCGCATCGCCGCCTCGGCGAACTGCTCCTGCTGCAGCCGCTCGAGCTCCTCGAGCGTCATGCCGCTCTGGGTGAACTTGTCGGCCTTGCGCTCGCGGCCCTTCTGCACCTCCTTGTGCTCCTGGGCGGCCTCGACCACGGCGCCGATGTAGTCGGCGAAGCCCAGCTGGTCGAGGGCGCGCGTGATGTGGTCGCAGGCGATGGTCTTCTTGGCCTCCTTCTCGGAGATCTCGTTGGCCTCGGAGGAGATGAGGGTGATGAACTCGACGCAGCACTCGATGAGCAGGTCGCGGGCGTCCTTGGAGAAGGCGATGCCGCTGCTGGGCGGCAGGATCTCGGTGACGATCTTCTGGACGGTGGCTGCGGGGGGGTTGTTAGTATATCAGTAGAGCAGCATGCACAAGGACCCGTGAACGGGACCTACCCTTTGGTAAGGAGAGATCGTCGTTGCCTAGAGTTTTGTGTTAGCCGGATGTACGTGGGTAGAAAACGGTACATGCCCATAAACGCAGTCTTTCATCGTCCCCTGCCGGCCGAAAGAACGCGATGGTGGTTCGTTTGCGCTAGGGCATACTTTTTGCCGGCAGGACGATGCACGCATCGCAAAAACCGTCGTCAGGGCCTCGCAAGGCAAAGCATCCTGTCCGCTCCGTTTTTGGAAGTTCATGGCCGCCTGGGCGCTCGGCCACACCAAGCCAGACTGTGTGTTTAAAGGGACGCGTATGGGAGCGTGAACATTGATATACGTACCACCGAAGTCGCCCTCGTGATCGGACATGACGGCGACGCGAGGATGTGAAGATGCAAAAATAAGAAATAAATAAAAGAAGCTTCGCCGTCCGCGGGCGTCGTTGTTCACGGCGCGTCTTGCGTGTTAAGAAGCGCCCGTCCTCCGTCCACTAAAGGATGTACCAAATTCGTGTCTTCGTCGTCTCGTGGAATGAGCAAAGGGGATCTGCTTTCGACAAAAGCGTATGAAGGGGGAATGAGAAAACAAAGAAGTCGAGGAAAATAAAAGCTAGGGCGTGCTGTGCTGTATGGCGCTAAGGTTGGAGGCTCTTATAACTTATATACACAGGGTGTTGGTGGTGGTAGTGGTTGCAATCAAGAGTCTTAGCTTTATTTTTTTCTTTTTCCCTTTCCCGCCCTTTGACAGGCCGTCCATTCGGCAGGGAGCCCTGCGCCTTTCATATGTCTCTCCCTCTCTTAAATAGCCGCAGGCACTGTGTGGAGGGGCAGAACAGCTCAGCATGTCGTAGCTGCAACGCGAAGCGCGACCCTCTTGCCTTGGCTCTTGCTAGCTGCGTGGGAAAGTTATGTAATCGTGGTCACCGCCCACATGGGCCCACTTTAAATTTCCCTTATTTGGGTTCTTTTTTTTTCTGCTCTTCAATTTTTCTCTTCCTCTCGTGCATCCTTTTCTTCTGTTCTTCCACCCTCGTCGGCTCCTTGGCCACGCGCTCTTCTGGACGCAGGACTTCTTGTTGCAGGATGTCTTGAAACGATGTGGTCGGAACAAGTTGTTTCTTTTCGTATTTCGTTCCTTTCTCGGCAGCTTGAGCTATCTGGTAGGTCAATCCGGAGCCTTTTTTCTCTCTTGTTTTTTCTTCTGTTCTGCCTCTTCTGCCTCTTCTGCCTCTCTTGCCATCTGCTCCTTTTCCCTCTCATTTTCGTCTCGCTTCTGCTTCTGGCCTTCTCTGATGAGCTATTTTTGTCGCCCCAGTCTTACAAAACACATGGTGATTGACACTGTCTTTCCAAACGGACGTCTCTGATGCTGGCCTTTTGTTTCTTTTTTCTCTCGAATGTTTCGCAGTGGTGATGCTGTTGTGATGCATTTGCTAACAAGCTGCTCTGCAGGCTGTCGACTGTAGTGAACATGGAGGTTGTGCTCCCAAACACAGACGGCTGAGCTGGAAAGCGAGCCGTCTGCTGGACGCATTCTGGTAAGCTCCCCATTCCCGCATCTTCTACCCTGGTCCCCTTCACTTCCGGCAGCAACATGATGTTTCGATAAAGTACTATCAAATACCGACATTTCATGACGGAGAAACATTTTTTTATCCCTGATTCTGCTTCGTTGCCACTTCTGTGATCATATCAATGGTATGGATATCGTGCTGACGTCCAACACAGATACGCGTGACACAGCCATGGACCCCATGGCCACCATGTTCTTCCTCAAATGTAAGGCTATTTGCTATGTACAGTGACGTGAAGACAGCTGCATGAAACACAACAAAAGCAACGCGCGCGTGATGTAACAACTTGATATTCCATGCTAATACCGAATCTACATGTGGAGTCAATCATAAGAGCTTTTCATCTTTCGACTGATGCGCTTGCTTTTGTTGTGTCTTTTGTGGCTGTTCTGTGATATTGCCCTTTTGCACAAGAGGACCATCATCGCTAACATGGTCAAGAACCTCAGGTCTCCTCTTTACTGCCAGTGATACGGCGCCATCTCCGGCGCGTTCCAGCTACGAGTCGATGATCAGCAACGTAGGATATCATGGGGGAGAGGGAGAGAAGATAAGGAAAGAGACTCACTTGACGTATTGTCCGCTGACGTCGAGCGCGGCGTCGACCGCCAGCTTGGCGATCACCTCGGCCGGCTTCTCGGGCGGGTTGAGCTCGCCCTCCTCAAAGACGTCGACAAAATTGGTGTAGACCTCCTCGTCCATGACGGCGCCGCCCTTGTCGCGGATCTCTTTCTGCATGTCGGTGTCGCAGCGGCCCGGCGACAAGGCCACGGACACGATAGCGGGCTCCTCGACGGCGAGGTGCTGCACGATCGAGTTGGCGGCCGCCTTGGAACTGCCGTAGGCGCCCCACGAGCTGTAGCCCTTGAGCGCGGCGCCCGACGACGTGAGCACGATGCGGCCGTGCGACGCGCGGAGCTGCGGGAGGGCTGCTTGTGCCTGGGCTGTCAGCACCGATTGTCAAAATATGTAGAAAGGGGGACCTACCAATGCCAGCGCGCTGAACAGGTTGACGTCGTAGGCGCGCTTCCACTCGACGAGGTTGGCGTCGGCCAGGCGGCCCAGCGGCTCCAGCACGCCGTGGTTGATGACGAGGCCGTCGAGGCGGCCGAAGGCGGTGACGGCGAGGTCGATGATGGCGGGGACGGTCGCGGCATAATCGGCGGCTGCGAAGTCGGCGGTCGCGTACTCGACCTGCGCTGGGAACTCGGCCTTGAGCGCGGCCAGCGGCGCCGCGGCGCGGGCGACGAGCACGACCTTGTGCGCGTGCGCCAGCAGGTGGCGGGCCACGGCCAGGCCGATGCCGCGGCTGGCGCCGGTGACGATGACGACTTTGCTCATGGTGGGGGTGTTGAGGGAGATGGTGATGTGTTTGTGGTCAAGCTGTGGACTATCCCAATAGCACAAAAAAATTCAGAAGTGAATGGCGCAGGTCCGTCTTAAGTGCTATTGCTAATTAATGCCCTCTTTGGTGGGGTTCGTCCGATGTCCATCCGATGCCCACTTTCTCGGAGCGTCCCTTTTTGCCTCTTGTGTTAGTGGCTCTGGGTGCTATCGCCTGAAGCGAGTTCCGAGTTGTTGTATATCGTTCACTGCGATAAAGAATACGCAGTGAAGGCACGCACACCATGGCTACGCCTACCGTCATCGTCGGCGCTGGTATCGTCGGCGTGTCCACCGCTTACTACCTCAGCGAGCACCAGCCGCCCGGCTCGATCCACCTCGTCGAGACCACCGACGCCCTGTTCGCCTCGGCCTCGGGCTACGCCGGCGGGTTCCTGGCGCGGGACTGGTTCGCGGCCGACGTGGCCGAGCTGGCGGCCCTCTCGTTTGACCAGCACCGGGCGCTGGCCGACCGGTACGACGGCCGGGCGCACTGGGGCTATGCGGCCTCGACGTCGCTGAGCTACGGGATGCCAGAGGCGGAGGCGGCGGCCGCGGAGAGGACGCGGGGCGAGGACTGGCTGCGGCAGGGGACCAGTCGATCGACGTCGGCGCCATCTACCACCGATGCTACCGACGGAGACGGCCTCGCTGGCAAGCTGCCATCGTGGCTGCACCGCCGCTCCGGCGACCGTGTCGAAGTGCTCGCTGACGACGGGACGACGGGGCAGGTGTGAGTTTATGCACAAGGGTAGTCTATTATGTATCTTACTATTGTTTTGTTAATGGTCTGAACAGAGACCCCTTCCTCTTTTGCCAGTTCTTGCTCAAAGTGTGCCAAGACCGCGGCGTGCAGCTGCACCAGCCGGCCCGCGTCGTCTCTGTCGGCACGGACGAGCATGGCGAACTGGCAACTGTGTCGCTGGAGACCGGGGTTGAGGAGCCAGGCAAAACCCTCCCGCAAACCGCCCTTCCCTGCACGCGGCTCATCATCACGGCCGGCGCGTGGACGCCGCGCGTGTTTGCGCAGCTCTTTTTGTCTCCGAACAACGACGGCGACGATGAGAGAGGCAGGTTGACGATCCCCGTCACCAACTACGCCGGCCACTCCCTGGTGGTGCGGATTCCGCACTCTGCGCCCTCTTGTTACGCCCTTTTCGCGGCCGGCAGCACGCTCGGCTTCTGCCCCGAGATCTTCGGCCGCGCGAACGGCACCCTCTACCTGGCCGGGCTCAACTCGTCGACCACGCCGCTGCCGCGCCGGGCCACGGACGCGGTGCCGCAGCAGGAGAGGCTGGACGACTTGCTGAAGACGTGCAAGCGGGTCTTGGGCGTGGATGAGATGGCGTCTTCGTCTCACGACAGCGACATCGAGATTGTCCGCACCGGGCTGTGCCATCGGCCGGCCACGCCCTGGGGCGTCCCTCTGGTGCTGCGCCTGCCTGACGAGCAGCTGCAGGGTGGCAACGTCAAAATTAAGACCAAGCCAGGCGCGGCGGGCGGCGTCTTTGTGGCGGCCGGACACGGGCCCTGGGGCATCAGCATGGGGCCCGGCACGGGTTTGGTGCTGGCGGAGCTGGTGCAGGGGCGGCCGCTGAGTGCGGACCTGGGCGGGCTGGGCGTTCACAGCTGATATAATTATATCTTTCATGTATCTCCAGGTCGCCGCAGTCTATTGTCACACGAAAGGGGGCACATTTCTGTATCTATTACAGATTAAGTCGAGAAAGCGCTGTCATGGCCGTCGAATTTGGCTGGCGCGAGTGACCATTTTTGGCGGCCACGACAATTGCTCCCAGCAGGAAAACGGGCGCCTCGATCTGAATCACTGGATCACTCAACCGCATCGCATACGAAAAGCTAAGGTCGATAACCATCGATTCGATGTATATAATTAAAAATAGGCTAAAGACGCTATGCTGTCATAAGGGGCTGTGTTGTCTTTGCTCAGTGAACCTTCTTACCATCGCCATCAATCACTGGGTTCAGGACTTTCAATGCCCTTATTTTCGTTCTTCAGTAGGAGATCAGCCAATAGACGCTTGTTCATTTTCGCAGCAGCGACAGACTGCAGGAAAGATAAACAGTAAATATATGTTACGCCCCAGATGCCATGGTGACAAGCATGTTGACAAATGACGGGGACTAAAACGTACCTCTTCGATCGAATCAGACATGATGTAGCGCATGGTAACTACAGGACGATGCTGTCCCATCCTGTGGACTCGAGCAAGGGCTTGATCCTCTACTGCAGGATTCCACTGCGGTTCAAGGAGATGAAGTCGAGACGCAGCCGTGAGGTCGAGGCTAGTCAAGGTTAGTGCTTCGGTAATAAACTCTTCTGGCAAAGATCCATCGTATTTTACTTACCCAACTCCGCCGGTTGACATCGTCATCAGTATGACCTTGATATCATCATCTGCGCGGAATTGTCCCAAAACGATCTCTCTGGCCGCCGGGGGAACTGAACCGTCAATGCGAACGCTTCGAATGCCTGCCGCCTCAAGCGCACGTTCGACCATGAGCAAACTGGTAACCCAAAACGAGAAGACGACACTGTCATGCAATCAATGGTCAGGTTCAGGTTTGACGATGCCCCGATGTCCTGCTTCAAACCTACCTTTTTTCTGACAAGTAGGCCAAAACCTCTTCGACCAAGGCATGGACCTTACTGGAGAAAATGCCATGACCAAGCTGGTTTGGTGTGCAATGTCCCTCCATAGCCTTTTGCACCAAGTCCGAGGAAACAGCCTCCAGCAGGCAGGGAGACGTGCCAATGCATGAACAGCCCGTCGCCGCTTCGTAGTTGTGCAGAGCGGCGCAGCTACTGCAGTACACCTGGCAGCATTGTGAATAGTAAGCCTGTACCACGATATCTGAAGGACTCTGCATATCGGGAACACCAATAATCTGTTGGCATCCCGCACAAATAGCGCCTCCCAACGCGATATCAGACGCAGCAATGGTTGCAGCGGAATCTGTCTCAAGGTCCAGCTCTGTACGTGTCCCCAGTGTACTCGGTTTAACACCCAAGCCAAGGTTGCAAAAGGCACGCAGCTTATTGATCAACTGGATTTTGCTCAGTTGTGTCGGGGCTCTCCCTGACTTTTGATAGGAACAATCATCAAGGGACAACCGGGACTCCATTTCGATTCTCCGGTATTCTCGTTTTTCATCTTGGGAGAAGCTCACAGTCCGCACGAGATCCTGCTTGGGAGGGAGGACAATCATATCCTTTGACCGGCGGAGCATGATGGGTTGGCACAGCGCCTTTAATCTCCTTGTTCCTTCCGATATATCATCTCGACGGAAGAATTCGACAACGTCATCATCGAACGTCTTTGCATTGTCGTACGGTCGAAAATTCAGGAAACGTAAGAGACCAGCGATGTCAGAGAGATTGTTTTGCATTGGGGTTCCGGTGACTGCCCAGCGCGAGACGGCTTTGAGTGATGCAACAGCCGTTGATGTTGCGGTCTTGTTCCGCACTATGTGAGCTGCACAGTATCAGTAGGCAGGGAAGCCATAGCATGCTGGGCAGTGCAACTTCTCACAAACCTTCGTCGAGTATGATTCTGCGCCAGTCGTGATCAAAAAGAGAGCAGCGTAGTTTTGCCCGCCTCTTGAATTCAGACTGGATAGTCTGGTAGGTGGTGAGCACGATGTCAGGGCAGGCTAGCGTTGAATTGCTCAAGGATTTGTTTCGGCCGTGGTGCTTGACCCAGGACAGCTTGCCGCCATGTAAATGACTGATACGAGTTAGGACTGTAGATGCAAGAATCAGAAAGATCGCAACTCAAACCTCTTAAGCTGGGTTTCCCAGACAGCTATCACTGAGTGGTAAGTCAAGGTCAGCTAGTAGCCCGGGCAAGGAAGCATGAATAGCCATGCCTTACCATTGACGGGAGCGACAATAAGAGTTGCTTTCACAGCAGACGAGGGCTGGTTCAAAGGTCTTATAGCCTTCATATCTTGCGGTTGACACTGCTTCTGGAGTTCTTGACACTGCTCCTGGAGTTCCTTTCCAGCTGCGACAAGGGAGATCATTTGCAACGTCTTGCCGAGGCCCATTTCATCCGCGAGGATACCGCCTCTCCATACTGGTGGGGATACATCTTGGGCCATGCCAGTAACGTCGTTGATGTAGCTGAAATAGTGAGCCAATATCCAAGGGGAAAACGGAACGGACCGGGCTTACACTGTTGAACCATTTGCTAATGTCTTTGGTTGCCAGACATGGCTCTCATGATGGCTGGTTTCACGGTTCAGGAAGAACCACAGAGCCTGTTTCTGGTGGCTGGTAATAGTCAATAGCTTTGATTCAGAATAAAGGAAAGGAGAGGAAAAGATCATCCACAATACACATACCGACAGAGTTCGGTTTTCAGTGCAGCTGGTTGGTCGAGTTCTGGAAGGCCATCTCCTGTTTCGAGCGCCTTCAATGACGCTGACAAAGAGAATCTGGCTCCGATCTCCTTAGGCCGCTGTAGGTCGAAGGTCATGACAGAGTCTTCGAAGAGATTAGCCAGGCAGTGAGGGTTGGCATACGGTACATTGCGCTCGCAACCAAAGGGGTCCTGAAGATAGTAGTTGCACTTGTCCAAGAAGTCGCCAACGTCATCAGCAAGGTCTTCCGGCCCATATATAATAGCAGAGGCAAATGCAACCGTTCGGTTTTTGTTTCTTCTTAAACTTTGGTCCGACGTTGCATTTGCCATCAGCTGAATGTGCACCATCTCTTCTTGGACCAGCTTCGATAATGCCTCGGCAACAGTATCGTCCAAGCTTCCAATGCATGCGCCATCGGATCTTCGCTGCACGACTCTATTCTCAGCAAGATATACATGGAAAAAGGAGGAGTTGTCAATAACAGTCGCGGTGGTCATGGCGGTAACGGGCAATTTCTCGAGCTAGTAGAAACATAAACAGATCAGCAGATGGCATTGGGGCAATGGTTGGGATAGTGTGTTGGCTTGCCATTCCATAGCAAACTATTCTGCTTCCTCCGCCGGGCGATTGCAGATATCCCAAGCCCGGAGCATCTGGATCGACGTTGTCGAGGCCGTTTGGCGAAGACTTGTGCTCGGACAGCGTGCCGG
Source organism: Sporothrix brunneoviolacea (assembly GCA_021396205.1). NCBI lineage: Eukaryota > Fungi > Ascomycota > Sordariomycetes > Ophiostomatales > Ophiostomataceae > Sporothrix > Sporothrix brunneoviolacea. Next base: position 9,651 of record WNYD01000138.1, read on the forward strand.
ATATCGGTTGCAAAGTCGGACTAGTTAACCGGGAGGAAGCACCTATTTTCGAGGGATGCTGCGAGGTACGGCACCGCCGCTGACGCTTCGCAGGAGGCTCGCTTGCCATGGAGCTCCAAAGGCAGCCGTCTTCGAACTCGACGAGATTGCCTGTGCAAGGTGGTTCAAGAATTGATGCAAGTACGAAGACAGTAACTCTAGGATACACGCACAAAAAAAAGTGCCAACCATAGACGGGCGTTAAGCGCCGCGAGGCTGGGACGTGCGCCAAGGCACACAACGAGGCTCCCATGCATGCATGTACGCCCGGGCACACCACCCTGTTCCCATACAAGCATCTCACCGCCACCTTCTACTTGTGGTCCTATTGGAGGATTACACATATTAGTATGGCTAGAATTTTCCTGGTGGTAAAGCTGGGAGCTAATGGGAATTGGTACCCAACATATTTAGTCTTATAGGTGTACTCCGTACAAAGCACTGCTATTGAAAATATTTACGCTTTGGTTGTTTTCCGTTTCTTCTATCTTGCCCCCCTGACAGAGCTTTAACCAGCATCTAGTTGTCGATTGCTCCGTGTGCAATTGATTGTGCCCGCCATCAATCATGGCAAGTCAGAGTGCAAGCTCAAGTGCCGCAAAGGCGTCGGCTGCTGTCTTGATCACGGAGGCTGTTGAGCGATTCAAGGCAACAGTGACCCCCAAAGACCAGGACGATATTCAAAACACTCAAATCGACGATGTTGTCAAAGCGATGCACGTCATCCAGCAGGACCTCCAGCAAAGGCGAGAAAACAGAAATTTGGTTAAGCTCTACCGCTTTGCACAGGGCTTGGAGAAGTATTCCGGGGCCATTGAAGTCCTTAGCAACGGTCTTAGCCCCTACTTGCCATGGATCTGGGTGAGTTGACCCAAAATAGTCGGGTCTGTGAAGCCAGTAGCAGCTAACGATTCCTGTCAGGCGCCGATCAAGTTGATGTTGCAGGTGTGTGCTACAAGTACAGTGTTGAAAGCGAGGCCAAGATATGTTGACATCAAACAGATTACGTCTGACCACATGCAAGCTTTCGACAAGCTTATCGAGGCATATGACAGGATCGCAGCGACACTTCCGCGCCTTGATCGACTAGCCAACACCTTCAAGAACAACCCATCACTGCTCACAAAGTTGGCACTTTATTATGCCGACGTGCTCGAATTTCACAGGCGGGCCTACAAGTTTGTGAAGAGAAAGTGTGAGAACTACCAACGCTGCCGCTCGTATTTCAGGCACTGATTCTACTACAGCTTGGAAGAATTTCTTCATGACGACGTGGGCAAACTTTGACATTCGTTTTGACTCAATCCTTGCAAGCATGGCTCGCAATAGCGACTTGATAACCCAGGAGGCCACTACCATCGACATCGTCGAGGCTAAGCAATGGAGGGACAGAGTGGCCGCCGAGGCGACCTCAAAGGAAAAAGACAGGCTATATAGACAACGGTCCTCGGTCATAGCTTGGCTTGCCCTCGACCACGCATCGCAAGCCGATGAATGCGAACGGTTGCTACGAGACTGCGTTGCAGGCAGTTGCGACTGGATTCTCAAGCACAAGACAGTCAAGTCATGGCTACATGTCGATGCAGCGGTCCCTCTGATATGGCTTCATGGAAAGCCGGGAGCAGGTAGGTCTTATCATGTCCTGACCAAGGGAAGTCTTCTTTGACATACTATCCCTTGCCTAGGCAAAAGTGTTATCTGTGCCAGTCTTCTCGAATCACTACAGGACCAGGATATTACAACTCTTTCTTACTTCTGCAAGCATCACGAACATGCTTCAGCGTCAAAGATCCTGAAAGCCATTGTTCTGAAGCTTATCGACACCAACCCAGACCTAACTGCCGTCGCATTCGCTAACTTCGTGGAGAAATACCGAGAGCCTTCCTTAAAGGTCCTCCGCACGATGCTTACAGGGTCCCCCGACAAGCTGGGGCTACTCCAAGGAGTGTCTCCCTGCCGCATTATCATTGATGGCCTTGATGAATGCGAAGCATCAGAGCAAAAGTTTGTTATTGACGACCTCGTCCAGCTCGTGTCCGTAAATTCGCAGTCGAACTGCAAGCTACTGATCTGCAGCCGTGATGTCCCGGAAATTGGCCGCACCCTTCAGAAAAAGGCGAAACGACTAGCCAGCATATCACTTTCGAAAGAGAGTGAGTTCGTCAGCAGTACAATACAAACCTTTGCCAAGAGCAAAATACGGGACCTAATTGAGGAGAAGCCATCTTTGAGGGTCGACAACAGCACGATTGACGAAATAACCCAAGTCATCGTGGAAAAGTCTGACGGTTTGTACTCACCGTATCGTCCGTCCACTGCTGGCCGTCGGCTGATGATTTTAGGAATGTTTCTGTGGGCAAAACTTGTGCTCGACTCCGTATCCGAAGTGGACAGCATGTCAGAGCTCCACGACGCAATCACGACCATGCCACAAAGCCTGTCCGATTTATATGACCAGATATTGAACATTCTATGTCGTCAGCAGGCAGAGAAACGAACCGAGAAGATCATGAAAACTCTTGCCTGGTTGACATTCGCAAAAAGACCACTCAAGCGGCACGAGATCTCCCACGGCGTGGGAGTTACTCCGGAGGCGCCAGTTCTGGATCGATGGAGTATGCTTGATGGCAGTGTCGTCGACAAGTGCAAGCCTTTGGTGGAAGAGTTGCCTGACGGCAGCATCGCATTGATTCACTTTACAGCACAGGAGTACGATCGCTCTGATTACACACTGCAAGGTATGCACCCAGACAAGCCACGGCTGACGAGTATCAAGCAGGCATTTCAACGCCAAGTTTAAACATGCATTAGGCAGGTGGCAGAGTACAATTGCCTTCTCCTGCGTGGCGGTGCTCAGAGAGAGCCTGGCACTTGTCGATCCTGGCACTGGCGAGATGGGCAAGCTTCTCCTTGTCCTCAATGGCTCACATGCACTACTTCCCTACGCAGTCGAATGTTGGCTTGAGCACCTCCTCGATTGCGCGACGGCTATCAACGTGACCGCGGACTCACCACTGGGCCTTATGATGGCCAGTTTCCACTCCTCTCATATGCAAGCAGCCCAAAAGCTGAACAGAGCCGTCACTGTTGAAATTCCGCCTCAGCCTTCCGCGGACCCTCGTCTTGCTGCGTTGTCGCATCTTTCAATCAGCCTTCTCTGTGCCTCGATTCTTGCCTTCCGAGAAGAATGCAAAGCGAAGTCGGTCGGGAGTGGCGAAGGTAAATTAATTTTTGTTAGCACCCTCGGTGACCGTAGTATTCACCGCTCTGCGTCCACTTCTTATTATAAACAAGCCCACGGGACTGACGAATCCTAGAATTCGAAATCTTTGCCAAAGACGGGGACCCATCGCTGCTAAGTGAGATGTCGGCACAATTCAACAATTGTGTGAGCTCACTACTGTCTATTGCTACAATGGCGAATGTACCAGAGGAACAGCTTCGTCATTTTCAGAGTCAATACACCCAACACGCTTTCCGGTGTCGTTTCACGCCTTGCACAGGGGCATCTATTGGGTTTGGCACTGAGTCTATGCGAGACTCACACGAACAACTCCACCTCAAGCGACTGTTCTGTGACAAGCCAAACTGCGCCATAGGCAGGGTTGGCTTTCAGCGGCAGCGAGACTTGGATAGGCATAACAAAGTGTATCACAAGGAGGGCAGCATCTTGGTCCCACCCAGGGTGCGCAAGGCTGCACCAAATACGTCGGAAAGTCCCAGCCGTGGAGTGTCCCCTCCTCGGGATGCCGAGTCTGCACCTTCAACGGAGACTTTTGCCCTGCCGGAAAATCTCAAATGGAGGATGAACAAGGCAACCATCCCCTTCGACGAGTCCTTCCAGCAAATGAAGTCTATGGAAGATGCCCTCGACCGAGTTCAGTTATCAGACCCATTAGAAGCAAAGACTGGGCACGACTGGAGTGCCATTTTCAACAGTCAATGTGAACCAATTGTCGATATACACCTTCAGCATACCCTTAAACATGATAGTCTCGTGTTTTGCGTGAGTGTCGACCCCCCCGGCAGACGAGTTGCAACAGGATGCCTTAATGCCGCCCATGTATTCGACCTGCAGACCGGGGACAGCGTGTGCTATCTTCCACACGCTCTTGGAGCTGGCGGCAACTGCTATGTCGGATCAGTGTGCTTCAGTCCAGATGGAACGCAACTTGCTACTGGAGCAGGAGACAGGCTAGTGAGGGTGAGATTGTATCCAATCCTGACCAGAGAGCACGTGAAACTAATATGTCGGCAAGCTTTGGGACTGTACCTCCGAGACCGTCGTCAAAACATTTTCTGGCCACGAGCAGCGAGTGTATGGGGTTGATTTCGCAGCTGACGGCACATACCTGGTCTCGGTAAGCGCGGATAAAACGGCCCGAGTTTGGAATGTCTTATCAGGGGAGATGCTCCAACAATTTGAAGTCACCGAAGGCCTCACAAGTGTCTCAATAAGCCCGGATTCTTCGCACATCGCAGTGGGCTGTCACGATAACTATGTTTATATCTGGAATGTCGGTAGTGGGGCCTTGGTACATCGCCTCGGCGGTTTTCGGGACTCCGTGACTGGCGTTAAGTTTTCGTCCGATGGTGGTTGTCTGCTTGCCGTATCTTGGGACAAATCTATGAAGGCGTGGAGCACTCGAGATCGAACTTCCTGGTATCTGTTGGGGAGCATGGAACTTCACAAGGGAGGTCGCCTTCTCAATATGATCTCGCTCAGCCGAAGATTGACCGCTAATGCCAAGTAGGATATGGTGCTTTCCTCCGCCATAGCTCCCGACTCCCGGTGGTTTCTGTCGGCTTCCACGGACCGCAGTGTGATATTTTGGAACGCTGCTACAGGAAAGCCTCACACAGTATTACTAGGACACTGGAATGACGTCACCAGTGTGGCTGTAGCTAAGGACAAGACCTTGTTTGCTACGGCGTGTGCAGATAGGAATGTTCGAATCTGGACCTATGAAGTCAAAGGCTCTGTCTAGTATGTTAGATCCAGGTTTGTTTAAATCGACTTGACTCCGCGGCAAGAAGGGGGCAGAGCCAGGGCCTAGCAAAATAATCAAAACCATTGCCATAAAATGCAGTAACTTTGATACCGAAACAAAATGAAAAGCGAAGGCGGGAAGCCAAGAGCACAAGAGAGAGGTCAAGAATAGAGTGCTGTATTTATATGTAAAATGACGGACAGCCAGCCTATGACCTACGTCGACCGACCCGTCTTTCCGCACAAACAATTAAAGGAATTGAAAACGAGAACACCACATCGCACACTTCCTTTTCCCCTTCTCCCCTCTTTCTCTCTCCCGCTTTCTATGCTACCGTGTTGGAGTTGTCCTTGCAGCTGAAGGCGCCTTGCGCCGAGTACGACTTCTTGATGGACTCGGCGGTGCCGTACCTGGAAATTAAAAGGAATGTTAGCAAGATGCGCAGAGAGTAAATATCAGGGACAGCAAGGTAAACTTACACGCCACCGACCATCAGCAGCGTGCCGATGCAGAAGATGAGCACGTTGAGCACCAGCATGCTCTTCTGGCGCACGGTGCCGCCGCGCAGCGCGCCGCTGCCGTACTCGTACATCCACATGCAGGCCGGGAACATGAGGCTCATGGGTGCGAAGCAGAACGACCCCGTCAGCGCGATCATGTAGTTGAAGACGGGGATGCCCTCGGCGAAGACGAACGCGAGCACGCCGAAGAACAGGTTGCACAGCAGCCACACCGTCCAGTGCTGCCACGTGCTGGCCTGCAGGTGGCGCGAGTTGCGCAGCACGCGCACGAACAGGTACATGGCGGCCGTGTGGTTGAAGATGCCGGCGCTGACGATCAGCGAGGGCAGGGCGATGCCATACGCGACCTTCTTGACGAGGGGGCCGGCGCTGCCGAGCGAGGGCGTGGCGATCCACTGGCCGCAGTAGTAGTACACGACCATGGACAGCGACAGGTAGACGGAGGCGACGATGACCGAGACGGGGATCACGGCCTTCTTGTAGTCCTGGGGGCGGCGCATCTCGGCGATGATGGGGATGTACACGGGGCCCGCCGCGGAAGACACGAAGATGGTGGCGCAGGCGGTGATGCCGGCAGCGAATGTCGGGTGGGCCACCACGTAGAAGCCCAGCTCGAAGGGCCCCGTGGCGGGGGCCGCCGCCGGGCGGTCGCGCAGGCTGACGCCGACGACGACGGACAGGATGCCGCCCATGACGCAGATGAAGCCCAGGGTCATGGGCCAGGTCATGCGGTTCCAGGTGCGGATGGACGAGTACATGACGATCAGGACCATGCCCACGAAGCTGAACCACACGGAGCAGGCGCCGTGATCGCTGAGGGCGTTGAAGGCGATGGACGTGGCCAGCAGGCCGGAGCCGCAGCAGAGGATGAACGCGATGACGAACAGCAGGCCGACGAGCTCGCGGCCGACGTTGCCCCACATGACGCCGCACATGTCGACGATGGTGTGGCAGTGGGGGTGCTTGTTGCGGAAGTCGATGAGCACGCAGGCGGTGTAGGTGTTCAGGGCCTGCCAGCCGACGACCAGCAGGGCGCCCGGCACGGCGCCCAGCGAGCCCATGGCGCCGGGGATGCCCAGCACGCCGGTGGCGATCTGGACCTTGAGCAGGATGATGATGAGCCGCTGCCAGGTGACGGTGCGGAAGTTGACGCCGTCGTCGGTCGCCTTGAACACCTCCTGGTCCTCGAGCGAGGCGGCCGCGTAGCCGACGACGCCGTCGCTGATGCTAGACTCGGCCTCGACGGGCCCGACAGCATGCTTGCTGTCGTTGCTCTTCTCGGAGGCCATGAGTAACGTGGAGGGGCCGTGAAGGAGGTCTCTGGGGAAGAAAGGGGGAAAGAAGACGAGTATGCAAGTGCAGACGAGAAGGAGATGAGAGGAGGGAGAGAGAAGACCTTGCTCATCAAATATCAGATGAAACGGGCAGTGCCACGAGGTTGGCGATGCTGCTTCGATCGGCACTTTATAATCCTGGCCGGGGGGGTCCTCTTGCTCGCATATAATCGCTTTAGATGGCCCTTTTTTTTTCTGGGCCGCCCTCTGCGTGGGCTTGCTTCTGATAATGGAATCTCACTGCCTCGCGGCAGGGCTGTCTCTCTAAGATACAAAGCACGAGGCAAACGTGATGTTACGGAGTATTGCTCGTCAACCAGGTCAAGAGCAGAAGATACCAATTCTCATTGGCCCGAAGCGGTCTAAGAAGAGCAACAGCTCCTGTGCGTACATCCCCAGCCCTCCATCGCCTCGTCAATTGGCTCTAAGCTGTTCCATGATGATAAGGCGGCAAGACGGACAGGCGAGGTCTGCTACCGATGGCCTGGGCTGCTTTTTTCTTGTTTGACCTGCCAGGGCCAGAGATAAGGACGGACAAGGAAATAAGAGGGGGAAAGGGAGCAATTGCTGCAGTAGATAAAGATAGAGACGGTAACCAGGAAGTAAAGGACATCGAGCTTGGACGGAACAGGCAAAGGGGCCACGGAAGGCTATTGCAGACTAATACGCAGTGGCGTGCGTGCCGGGTTTAAACTGCTTGGAGCTGGCACAACACAGAAAACGCGCCGGCAGAGCAGCTAGGGGGGCCCGCTATCATGCGCTGGCCTTGGTCGTGGACGGGTCCCAGTTTTGTGGTCCCGGTGCAGGGCCCTGTCGGTGGCCGGAAGCTAGAGCGCGAGCCGACGGGCGATCCAGCACGTCGTCCCGGGAAGGGGGTGGGGGGAGGGGTGGTGATGGTCAGGGTGAGGATGTATGAGTGTCGATGACTTTCTGGCTTCATCTTCTTGGTGTTGATAACAGCTGCCACGAAACGGACCCGCAGTGCCTACGACACGGCTCTCGAATGGGAGGCGTTGACAAGGGGGGGGTGGGAGACCCAGATGCAACTCACGGCCCTCGACACGACACATCCGCATGGCAAATCATTTCTCAGACGAGCGTACCTTATCATTCGAGATCATGCTGGAGAATAAGAGAGGGGGACAATAGGATGTGACGAAGAGAGAAACGAGCGATGTTGACAAAGGAAGCTACTTGTGTCGATGACCATGGCCGATCACGCCCTCTCTCCGGTGAAGCATTCCGTACATGTCTCCGGACGTCCTAGAAAGACACATACACATAGCTTCCTGTGCAGCCCGCGTTGCGGAGCAGAGTGTCACGCCAACGTACGTTCGCAAGTGTTGTGTGCCAGGGGCAGCTCAGCGAGCTTGCTTCCGGTTTAGGCATTTGGGCATTTGGGGCCTCTTCCGTCGCGAGGCCCCCTCTCTATAATGGATGTCGCTAGGCCGGGCACTATCCCGGGGGCCGCGATCTATAGAAAAGAGCTTGGACGTACAGCTTTCTTCTTGTCTGACTATTTTCTGTCGGTTCTACACAAGTAAAGCTCTTGCAAGATACTGATACTGTCTTCGCGCTGCCATATACAATCTCGTGATACTTCACTCCTATAATCATATATTCCCATAGTCGTCCCGTTAAGTACGTAACCACCGTACACCATGGGCTCCGTCGAACAGAGAGAGCGCAAGAAGGTCCATCTCAACTTCTTCGAGACGGCCTGCCGCGGCAACCACGAGGCCGCCGGCCAGTGGGCGCGCCCAGGCGACAACTCCTACACCAAGGACACCCTCGAGTACTACATCAACCTGGCCAAGCTGGCCGAGAAGGCCAAGATCTCGTGCATCTTCTTCGCCGATAGCTATGGCGGCCACTCGGTCTACGGCGGCAACATGGACGCCGTGCTGCGCGCCGGCGCCCAGGTGGCCAAGATGGACCCCCTCGTGATCATCTCCGCCATGGCGGCCGTCACCGAGTCCGTCGCCTTCGGCGTCACCGGCAGCACCAGCTACATCGAGCCGTTCCCGCTGGCGCGCACCTTCAGCTCGCTGGACCACCTGACCAAGGGCCGCATCGCGTGGAACGTGGTGACGAGCTGGTCGGGCGCGGCGGCCGCCGCGTTTGGCCGCGAGCTGCTGCCGCACGACCTGCGCTACGAGATCGCCGACGAGTACATGGACCTCGTGTACCGGCTGTGGAACGGGTCGTGGGCGGACGACGCCGTGAAGTGGGACCGGGCGACGCGCGTGGCCTACGAGCCGTCGCGCATCGCCAAGATCGAGCACGCCGGCAAGCACTTTAAGCTGTCGGCGCGCCACAACCTGCACCCGTCGCCGCAGCGGACCCCGTAAGTCCCATGGCGCAGCAGGAAGATGGACGTGGTATGTGTGTTATGTGTTTGTGTGCGGCAGTACTAATGAATGGCAGGGTCATCTTCCAAGCCGGCACGTCCAAGGTCGGCCAGGAGTTCGCGGCCAAGCACGCCGAGGCCGTGTACATCGGCGGCCTCGTGCCCTCGCAGGCGGCCGGCCAGATCAAGACGGCGCGCGACATCTGCCGCCGCGACGGCCGCGACCCCTACAGCATCAAGTTCTTCGCCGCCATCAACCCCATCATCGGCGCCACCCTCGAGGAGGCCCAGGCCAAGTACGCCGAGGCCTGCGAGTACGCCGACGTCATCGGCGCCCTGGCCCAGTTCTCCGGCTACACGAGCATCGACATCAGCGCCTACCCGCTCGACGAGGAGCTCAAGCTCGACACGTCGAACCCGAAGGCCGGCGCCATCCAGGGCTTCCTCGGCAACTTCCGCGACAGCCAGGCCGACGGCGACGTCTGGACGCCGCGCAAGTTGGGCCAGAAGATCGCCGTGGGGGGCTTCCACCCGACACCGGTGGGCACGCCCGCGATGGTGGCGGACGTCATGGAGCAGTGGATCGACGAGGCCGACGTAGACGGCTTCAACATGGCGTACATCAGCAACCCGGGCTCCTTTGAGGACATTGTCGAGCTGCTTCTCCCGGAGCTGCGGAAGCGCGGCCTCGTCTTCGACGACTACGCCGTGCCCGGCGGCACGTTCCGCGAGAACCTGCTGCGGGAGCCCGGCCAGAAGACGCTGCGCCAGGACCACTACGGCAGCACGTTCAAGTTCGAGGGCGACTTTCCGTACACGGAGCCGGCGGTGGAGGCGCCCGAGGCGGCCAAGACGGAGGTGAAGGCGTAAGGAGGAGAAGGTATAAAAGAAGACTATAGTATGATAATAGATAAATTACATTATTAAACCAGAGGATGAGGCAACATGTAAACTATTATACCAGTGATAAGTTCATTTCGTTCCATATATATACATGGATAATTCAATTAAATTTACAGCTATTCGACACTATGTGATCAGACGCAGAAAGACATCGACAATGCCCTGCGGGTCGAGGTCCGGGCCAAAGTTGCCGCCCCGGATCTCGGCCACCTCGATCTCGCGGTGCACCAGCGTCTTGAAGTTGCCGTAGTACGGCCAGAGCACGTCGTCCCGCGCGCACAGGCCCAGCAGCCGGCACGTGGCGGGCACGGCGTCCAGCGCCTCCATCCGCTCGTACTGCCACACGCAGGCGTAGATCTGGTTCCGCCCCCGCCACGCCCGCACGTGGTCGATCGCCTCGCGCTGCAGCAGGTCGAGGTGCGTGTCGCACGACAGGCCCTCCCATCCCAGGTAGTCCCAGGTCTTGCCCAGGTGCGCGCCCGAGGCCACGGGCTGGTTGAAGGGCGCCAGGAACGTCTTGGCCATCTCGGCCCGGTCGGCCGCCGTCATGACGGACGCGCCGACCATGGTGAGGCTGTGCACAACCAGCCCGGGATACTGGTCCGGACGGCTGGCCAGCTCCATGCCCACGATGCCGCCTGAGTGGTGGCCGATGATGTGGCACCCCCGTGCGGCAAAGGCGGGCACCTGAGAGGACAGGGCCTCGTGGTACAGGGAGGCGTACCACGCGATGGACGGCGGGTCGGCGGCCGGGTCAAAGGAGCCGCCGAAGCCGGGCATGTCGGGCGCGTAGCAGGCGAAGCCGAGCTCGGTCAGCAAGGGCATCATGGCGAGGAACGACTTGGCCGACGAGGCGGACATGTGCATCAGCAGGACCGGGGGCTTGGGCGAGGGCGCCTGCGCCGGCTCCGAGGAGTAATAGTGGATCTGGCCCAGGGCCGTGTCCAGATAGCCGGCCTTGATCGGGGCGGGCATGGTGGGCGTGATGATGTAAGATAGCAGAGGGTGCCTCGTGGTCGGCCCTTCTCAGCGCTGACCTGGCTCCTGTGGTTTCTACGGCCTCTATAAGACGACTTCCCGTCAACACGGGGTGCACGCATTCCGTATAGAGCCGTAAGTAGCTAGGCCCCTTTTGACTTACACACGAGTGTGCTCTGAAAAGATACGGACTGCCAATCAGAGCGTGGGACTCGTTTGGGGGGGGGGAGGGGAGGGCTGAGGGAAGAGGCACAGGGCCAGTCGGGAGCTAGTCGTGGAGCCGAGGAGCCGGTCCTATCGGGATGGCGGGATGGGCATTCTCGCTCGTCGGCTTCTTACCCGTATAGTGTTGCCTTCCTCTACAGCGTATTACCAAAAACTGGAGTATGACAGATGATAAGATGCAGCAAAACGACGTACTTTGTGACCGGATATGGAGGGTGGGAGACCCGTTGCGGACCTGGCGCTGTGGCAAAGACGGAACAGGGCATGGCAGGAAAACAAAGGCATGGCATTTTTGGACCGCTCCGTCGTCTGTTCATTTAGTCTGTTACTTTTAGTCTATTGATTTTACGTTTACGTTGATCACGGCTGGCGGGAGTGGGAGAGAGCGAGGCGGCGAATTACCGGTTCCCTTACCCATGCCTCTGTTTTCGCTCCTCGACGGCCTTTCCGATCCGACAGCCTGTTCGGCCACACAACCTACGACCGTTGTTTCTTTCGTGCCGGTTTACCCTCTCGCTCTCGAGGCCAAAGAGAGACTTGTTTGGTGAACGGGCCATAAGATACAAATTGGGTGCACAAGGAGTCCACAATCTACAATCCCATTTTCCATAGACGATCAGTTTTTTTCTTTTTCTTCTTATTATTTTCTTTGATGCTTCTTTAATACCCCTATCTCCCTATCTCCCTGCTATCTAGTCAATGTACACGCTGCACCCATACTCGTAAATGCGTTTGCATCGATAGACACACAGACACAAAGAGTGGAGAGGACAACAACCGACCATGACGACCATCATCCAGGAGCATCCTGTGCTCTCGCTCGAAGCACGGGAGGCGGACACCACCTTGAAGAGCTTCAACACCCACGTGGCAGTGCAGGAAGTCGAGGTGCCACGGCACAGTGACAGCAGCCAGGCACCGTCCAGAGCATCGTCGGCAGCCTCATTAGCAGCGTCGACGGCGCCCTCGACAGTCGGTGAGGACGAAGAAGGCGAGCGAGACGACGAGACCAAGACACCACAGACACACAGCGCCCTCGTCATCACGCCAAGTCGGGGGTACGAGCTGGTGGCCGACTTCCCGGCGCCGCCGTCCCTCGGCCCGCACGAGGTCAGGATCCGCAACAAGGCCGCGGGGCTCAACCACATCGACTGGATGAGCGTCGAATACAACTTCTGCCTGCCGGAGCTGCCGTGGATCACGGGCCGCGAGATGGCCGGGGTGGTCGAGGGTGTAGGCGCCGCCGTGACGGAGCTGCAGGTCGACGACCATGTTTGGACAAGTAGGCTCTCAGCGTTTTACATGTTCTATGCGTTCTGCCTCTGCATGAGAGCCTCCTGCTGACATCACAGCCACATACTATAAGGACCGCCGGGCCGGCTGCTTCCAGGACCTCGTCGTCGTGCCCGAGCACACCGTCTTCCCCATCCCGGCCACGCTCGACTTCCACACCGCCGCGTGCCTAGGCGTCGCCGGCATCACAGCTGCCATGACCCTGTGGCAGTGGCTGAACGTGCCAATGGATTCTAAGGATTCTAAACCAGTCGAAGCGTCAACCGAAGCGGACGCGCCGACGGATGTGGAGGAAGGAGGAGCGCCCATAACCACAGCAGCGGATGAAGCTCCGCCGCCCTCCACGGCGCCTGCTGACGCCGACGTCCTCCTCGTCTGGGGAGGCTCTACTGTTACCGGCCAGTTTGCCATCCAGTTGGCCGCCCAGGCGGGGCTCGAGGTCGTCGCCGTCTGCTCCACGGCCACGGCCGACCTGGTGAAGAGCCGTGGCGCTGCTCACGTCGTCACCTATGACGGCAAGACCGACATGCACGTCATCGGCGAGATCCTGTGCTGCGCCGCCGGGCGGCTGACGCGCGCCATCGACCTCGTCGGCGCCCGCACGGCCAAGCTGGTGCTGCAGGTGATCGCGGCGTCCGGGCGGACATCGGCAAACCCCGTGGACTTTGCGCCGCTGGCCTTCATGTCGTCCAAGGACGCGGTGCCGGCCAACGCGCGCGTGCACACGGTCGAGATCAAGCAGTTCGTGCTGAACCCGGCGTCGGCGCGCTACGGGCGGCGGCTCAACGAGCTAGTAGCGTCGGGCGCGGTGCTGCTGCCGGCGGTGCGGGTGCTGGAGGGCGGGCTAGGCGCCGTCGAGCAGGGGCTGGCCATGGTCAAAGAGGGCCACCTGGCAGGGCGGAAGCTGGTCGTGGCGTTTTGAAGGGGGGTGGTTGGAGGACAAGAGGCCAGTGTACAAAAAAGTTTCGGGAGTGTCGGATAGGAATTGGATCGAAGCCGGGCCGGATCGGAGACAGGAGACATTGCATACAAATCTGGTATCTAGGTTGCATATTCAAATACATAGTCGGATGTTCATCATCGACGTTTATCAACGTTTATTCTGTTTGCATTCGAGTGCCTAGATGCTGAGACGGATAACTAAGATCTTCTTCTTCGTCCTGTTACGCGCAGTGGACTTCATTGTGCCGCAGGCAGTTCGAGTAGACAGCTAGCGAAATAGCTAACCCAACAAACAAGTGCCCAATGAAGCCATAGAAAATACGACGGTGGGTTTCATCCATTTAATTCATCCATTGGACAGACATAACAGTAACCAGTTCTCTTTTAGAAATACTACGATGCTGATTGTGATGACAAGGCAGTCCGGGGAGAGCTGATATCCGATTTCCCGATACAACGTGCCGGATCCTGGCTAGCCCAGGTCTAGAGATGCATGCAGGAGTGCCGGCTTTCGGCTTTGGCGAGGGTGAAATCAATGCTGGCCTGGGGAATACAAATCCTGGAGACGCCATGTCTTTGTTCCGCCGGTGTATCTTTGCATCGCTGGCCTCGTATGTCGACCAAGTTTCGATGTGTTTAGGCTTCAGGGCCATTCTAGGAAACCCCAGGAAACTCCAATAAAGTCTAATAAACTCTATTGAAGCGTCTCGTAATCCCAGCCATTCTAAGCGAACAACACCCTGCCCTTAGCTGCTTTCCACCTCGCCTTATCAGGGCGGCGTGGCAGCGTTCCGGCCTTAGTCGGGGCTCCACCCGCGACCTCCTTATCGGTGCGTGTAAGTGCGCCGGACTGCAGTGCCGACGTCCTCCCCCTCCTCCAGTCCACCTCCAGCCCACTTCCAGTCAATGCCTAGCCCGCGTGTCTGTTCTTGTGGATTGTCTTCTTGTGGATTCTCATTCTCTCCTCTCCCCCTGTAGTGCTCCTTCGTAGACGCTGTAATCCATGACGAGAATCTCCGCATCTCAACGACGCGTCTTGTAAACCCTTCTCACGGAATCCCCTCTGCCTGTCCCGGCATCCCTGTCACTCTCAAGATCCTCACGACTCTCTACTCACCAGCCTCCTCACAAATGGATACCGAATCCACCGCCTCGACGGCCGTGGAGCCGCACCTCTTGCAGCACGGCCCCGACGGCCTGCTGCTGCCCCCCTTCTCCTCGCCGCCCTGGGCCGCCAACATCGCCCACCTCATGCTGCCCGACCAGGAACAGGACGACGGGCCGGCCGTCCAGCGCGCCAAGCGGCCCCGCGTCGCGCTCGCCTGCCAGCGCTGCAAGGCGCGCAAGCAGAAGTGCGACGGCCGCCACCCCTGCAGCAAGTGCGCGCCGTCCGGCGTGCGGTGCGAGTACGTGGTGCCGCAGAAGCCCATGCCCTTTGGCAAGAACCAGTACATCAAGTCGCTGGAGCGGCGCGTGGCCGAGCTGGAGACGCTGCTGGCGCACCGCGGCGTGGCCGAGGTGGGCACCGACCACTGGAAGATGGCCACGCCGCCGCCGGCCGACCAGTCCCTCGTAGCAGCAGCAGCAGCAGCATCGACAGCCAGCACGACCGCCCTCCTCTCGTCGTCAGTCCCAGCAGCCCCCGGCTCGGCACCTTCGGTGGTCCACACGGACCCCAGCCAGTCCAAGGCATCCAGCCCGGCCGGGCACGCGCCCGAGGCCAAAGACCCCGACGAGGCCGTGCTCGACTGGCAGGACGGCCTGGACTCGGTCGTGTCCGTGCTGCGCAGCCTCTCGCTGGACGTCAACGGGTCGGGCTACATCGGTGCGTCGTCGCACGTGGCGCTCGGCCGGCTGTTTAACTTTCTCAGCCGCGGCAACCACAACACGAGCCATCAGCAGCAGCAGCAGCAGCACCTGTATGACAGCCACGCGGCCGCTGCCGACGACCGCCGCCGGTCCAGCTCCTTTGTCGGCGCAAACTCGATGACGACAACGACGGCGGCGACGACGGCACCCGGCACGCCCGCCGAGGTCATCGAGCCCATCGACTTCGCCGACGTGCCGGCCAACGTGGCCGACCGCCTGTACGTCGGCTACATCAAGAACGTCATGACGCGGTTTCCCGTCGTGCACTCGGTGTGGCTGCGCGCCGTCCACCACCGCCGGCACGCGCTGACGGACGTGTTCGAGGCCACGATCCTGCACCTCGTCTACGCCACGTCGGGCCGCTTCATCGAGACCACGGGCGAGTCCGGCCCCTACCACTCCAAGCGCCACTACGCCGCCGCCATGCGCGAGCTCGACACCATGCTCGAGTACAACGACATCCGCACCGTGCAGGCGCTGATGATCATGGCCATCTACTGCCTGCGGGACCCGGCGGGCCCGGGCGCCTGGACCTGCAGCCGCATGGCGCTGCTCGTGGCCATCGACCACGGGCTGCACCGCCAGACGAAGGCCGTGGCCCACCGCAGCATGGAGAGCGAGCTGCGCAAGCGGCTGTTCTGGGCGTGCTACTGCTTCGACCGGCAGATCTCGATCCCCATGGGCCGCCCGCTGGGCATCGCCGACCGCGACATCGACATCGCGCTGCCGCTCGACGTCGACGAGGACACGACCGAGGAGGACCTGGCGGTGATCGCGCTGCCGACGCGCGCGCGGCCCGCCGACCCGAGCACGTCGCTGACGTCGTTTGTGCTGATCGTGGCGCTGCGGCAGATCGAGTCGGACATCCAGGAGGCCATCTACCGCGTGGACCGCAGCAGCGCCGTCGACGACGCCACCATCGACGGCTTCCTGGAGCGGCTGGAGCGGTGGAAGGCGCAGATCCCGCACGACACCAAGATCGTGCGGAACATTCCGGGGATTCCGTACGACGGATATTACTTTTATGTAGGTTCTCTCTCCCCCCGTCCCTCTTTCTTAGCCTGTCTCTAACATCTCAGATGGTCTTCTACTACAAGTGCCAGCGCCTGCTGCTCTACCCCGTCCTCTCCGACTGCTCCGTCTCCCCCCGCTTCCTCAAGGAGTGCGCCAAGGCCTGCGCCGGCGTCTGCGGCGCCTACAAGCGCCTGCACCAGACCCTCGCCGTCGGCTACTCCTTCATGGCCCTCCAGAACGTCTTCATTGCCGGCCTCACCCTCGTCTACTGCATCTGGCTCTGCCCCGGCGACATCTTCGACATGGCCACCAGCAACGGCATCCACGACTGCAGCATCGTGCTCTTCGTCATCGCCGAGCGCGTGCCCGCCGCCACCAAGTACCGCAATGCCTTCGAGCTCATCCGCCAGAAGGTCATCGACCAGATCGTCTCCCAGAGCCCCGACCACCGCCAGCCGCGCGCCGCGCTGGCCGGCCTCACCGACGAGCTGGCGCCCTCGGTGCACGCCTTCGAGGTCAACATGCCCTTCGAGGTCGGCAACGGCAGCTTCGAGCAGTTCTCGCAGATCATCACGGACATGTCCGGCGGCGAGAGCTTCGCGGCGGGGCTGACGCGGTTCCACGCCGAGATGGAGGCCGGCGGCGGCGGCAGCAACAGTAACAACAGCAACAGCAGCCATCAGTACAGCAGCCACCACCACCACAATCTGGTCGACCCGCCGCTGCCGTCCATTCCCTTCGACTCTGTGTTTGGCCTGTCCGACATGTAATGTAGATAGACGAGCGCTGTAGTGCAGGCGATGACGTGCTATGCTATCCATACCTCTTATCAGCCACTGAAATCGGGCTTCTCCATCACCCGGCGCTAAAATCGCTAGAGGACATGCACCCCCCATCACACCATCGGCATCCTTGGCCAGTTCCCGACGCAGAGTCGGCTAGCAAGACCGATCTCGCTACTTTTCGGTTTCTTTTTTCTTATCATGCGTGACCAATCCGACACCGATTCATGTGTTTGCGTAACGACGGCCTCGAATAGGCAAAGACAAAAGTCAACATCATCTGAAGGAGTCTGTCGAACCAGGTGGACGCTCGTGTGGACGCTTGTGTGGCTGCCTTGTCTTGCGGTCCTCCTCGTGCCGGTAGCGCGCTGTTTTGAATCCCCGCCCGGGCGCCAGCACGACGGAACCCGTTGCCGGAATCTGACCTCTTCCCCCGCTTCGGAGCTCCTGAAGCCGTACGCGCCCAGCATCCGGCCTGCGTTGCAAGAAAGGTCTGCAATGTTAGCATTCATGCAGGCTGTGTGTTCGAGGTGGTTCTGACGACCGGAGATGTCAATAGGTAGAAAATAAGAGAGACAGTGCGTACATGTCAGCTCCACAGACAGTAGGAAAAATAGACGCGAAAGAATAGAACACAACAACGAAAATGCCGTCGACGCTCTTCACGCCCCTGGCCATCGCCAATGGCCGCATCCGGCTCGCCCACCGCGTCGTCATGGCGCCCATGACCCGTAACCGCGGCGTGCTGCTCGAGTCCGCGGACCCGGCCGTGCTCAGCCGCGTCTGGCTGGCCGACGACGTCGTCGCCCGGTACTACCGCCAGCGCGCGTCGCCCGGCGGCCTGCTCATCACCGAGGGCATCCCGCCGTCCCTCGAGGCCGGCGGCATGCCCAACGTGCCGGGCCTCTTCGATGCGGCGCAGCACGCCGGCTGGAAGGCCGTCGTCGACGGCGTCCACGCCGAGGGCGGCTTCATCTACGCGCAGCTGTGGCACGCCGGCCGCGCCACCATCCCCCACATGACCGGCGGCGAGGTCGTGTCCGCGAGCTCCGTGCCCTGGGACACCGACGAGACGTACCCGTTCCGCACGCGGGACGACAAGAAGGAGAAGATCCGGTACCGCGACTTTCCCTCGACGGCCATGACCGAGGCGCACATGGCCCGCACCACGGCCGACTTTGTGCATGCGGCCAAGGCGGCCATGGCCCTCGGCTTTGACGGCGTCGAAATCAACGGCGGCAACGGAAATCGTGAGTCTTAGAGGAGGGAGAAGTGAAAATGACAGAAGTGTTGAAAAACCGCTGACCGCCAGTCCTCGACCAATTCCTCCACTCCAACCTCAACGTCCGCACCGACGCGTACGGCGGCTCGGCCGAGAGCCGCTGCGCGTTCCCGCTCGCGCTCATCGCCGCCGTCGTTGCCGCCGTCGGCGCGGACAACGTCGGCGTCCGCCTCGAGCCCACCGGCCTGTACCAGGGCACGCGCGGCATGGAGCGCGTCGAGACGTGGAGTTACCTCTGCACGCAGCTCGCCGCTACGACGCCGACCCTGTCGTACGCCCACTTCATCGAGCCTCGCTTCGACCGTATCGAAGCCGAAGCCGAGGCCGAGGGGTTCCGCCAGTCGTGGAGCCTGCCAGCGGACCAGCCCGTGTCCAACGAGCCGTTCCGCGCCATCCTCGCCGCCGCCGGCATCCCCTGCATCGCGTGCGGCGGCGGGTGGGCGAGCGCAGCCGCGGTGGAGGAGATCACAGCAACGGCCGCCGGCAGCTGGGACGCCGTCGCGTTTGCCAAGTACTTTGTCAGCAACCCGGACCTGCCCGAGCGGCTGCGCCTAGGCAAGCCGCTGGCGGCCTACGACCGGAGCCGGTTCTACGGCAGCTGGGACGGCGTGCGCGAGCACGGGTACGTGGACTACCCGACGTGGCAAGAGGAAGAAGAGAAGTCGGCGGCCGAGGCTGGTGCTATCAGTATCGACGGCCCTGCGGAGGGCATAAAAAGCGTGGCATGATGTTTGGAAGCAAGAGTTGAAAAGTAAAGTCAAGTTTCAGCAGCCTTAGCGGTTTAGCGGTCTATTACAGCGGACAGTTGAAAAGTTTCCCTTTTAGGCAATAGCAGGAGCGCAACAGTGTCTTGGCCAATGAGCGTTCACGGGCACAATCTCCATGTCGTGTTCCCAGGTCGCGACTTCCCAGCGTTTTTATCTTCCTATTTAACTGAAAAGGCAAGAACTGCGAATTATAAATTCTGTACAGAGTAATTACAACCAACTCTATTGGAAATACTTGGTAATTGTGTATACAAATAGCACTCATGGTGTGACCTCAAAAAGACATTCTCCGTCGAAGCGACCACCCAACTCGTGACCACAACAGCCACGATCCAACGACACCCCAATTCCACCCTCTTCTCCATGTAGTTGGTTGACCGCTCCTCCTTGCCTTCTCCCCTTTTCAGGGAGCGGTCACAAAGGACGTCGGGAACGAGGACGAGGACGACGGCGCGGCAGACGACGAGGAAGATGGCGCCGCTGCTGATGAAGACGGCACTGAAGGCGGCACTGAAGACGATGGCGCTGTCGATGAAGATGATGCTAGTAATGGCGACGACGACGATAGAGATGATGGGTGGCATTTTGAAGCAGCGGCTGTGCTAGCCAACAGCAGGCCCAGTGCGGGGTGGAAGATCTTCATGGTGTCGATTGAGAAGCAAGAACACCCGGCAGAGATATGGAGTATAGATGAAGAAGAAGAAAATCCTAGGCCAAAGATGAACACAAAACGATGATGGAGGAGACGCCAAGTCAAGAGAAACAGGCTTTCGCGTTTTGATTTAGTCCATCGGTGTCACGGCGGAAGGAAGCGTATTCATACTCCTCGTAGAGAAGTGGATGGAAACAACTTTCGCCTTTCCTCCGATATTTCGCAAATTAAACCCCCAAAGCTGGATTCTCGACACGCGAAAACGGAATAGTACAGGGGCAGTTTCAATAAGGTGCAAAACTGGCAGCCGAAACCTCGATCCCTGCCCGTGCGAAAACGCGTGCCCGGATTGGACTCAAAGGTGCCTCGCAACTCAGGTACTAGAGGAACCTCTAGGCGGCTGCGTTCCTCCTATTTCGTCTTGGTGATAAAATAATGTGGCGTTTCGTAGCGTGCTGAACTACTCCTTGTAGAGCATTGCCCACAGCCACTAATTTCCGTTCTCTTTAACGCAGGAAGAAGTACGGCGTAATACGGAGTAAGTGGGAGGGCTGACATTTCGCCACCCCCCTGATTTCGCCCCTTTTTCTTTCCCTTACAAAAAAAACCACATCAACCAAAACACGTCAGAAAACCACGAAAAAAATACCAATCCCTTCCAAATTTGAATCCCGAAATCTTCCTATCGAAATGCGCGAGTATACCGAAAACCAGCTTCGTATGGCGCTTGAGGCGGTCAGGAGCGGCCAGTCTGTCAAAAAAACCTCCCTTGACTGGGGAATACCGCGTTCAACGCTGCGATCGAGACTAGGCGGCTGCCAGTTAAAAAAAGAAGCACACGAGGGCTCTCAGAGGATTTCAAGAACTTAAGAAGATCACTTAGCGCAGTGGATTCGAATCCAGGCGACGCTTAGCTTGCCTCCCACGCACTCCCAAGTAGAGTAATTCGCTACTAAAATTATGAAAAACAACGGGGACCTTGAGCCACTTAATAAAAGGTGGATTCGGTTATTTCTTCGAAGGAACCCATCGATAATTGTACAAAAGACGAAATCCCTGGATTCTAAGCGTGTTAATGGAGCATTTACTGATATTATTAGGAGATGGTTTTAGAAACTACAGCTTCTAGAGATTAAGCGAATCCACCTTAAAAACCGTTGGAATATGGACGAGACTGGGCTTTTAGAAGGCGAGGGAAAGTCGAATTTGGTACTTGGGCTTTGGGAGAAGGTTGTTATTAGAAAAAAAGAGACCGGGCGGCGAGGTTGGACTACTTTTGTTGAATGTATTTTTGTTACCGGCGAATTTACTAAGCCTTTAGTAATTTTTAAAGGAAAAAGCGTTTAACAACAGTGGTTTCCTTGGGACATGAAGCCTTATAAAGGTTGGGAGTTCACTACGACTGATTCGGGCTAGAGTTGTAATGATACTGGCCTTAAATGGCTTTAAAGAGTCTTTAAACCGTAAACGAGGCCTTTTAATCCCTTAAAGCCCCGTTTATTAATCGTTAACGGCTATAAAAACCACGTAATAACAGAATTTATATAAGAGTGTTTACGTTATAATATTTTCTTACTTTTCTTACCTCCCTATTACTCTTATATCCTTTAACCGTTAGATCTTTCGATCTTTTCACCTGTTAAGGGCTCTTACCGTAAAGAGATTACTTCCTTAGTCTTATTTAAAGAAAAAGCTAAAAATACGATAATTAATAAGTGGAATATTCTTTTTACTTATTAAAAAGTAAGAACTACGGGCTTAACACTAAAAAATGTCCTCGTTAGGTGGCGCGCGACTGGGTTGTGGCCAGAAAACATCGCCAAACCGCTGATGAGCCCATTTTTATTACCAGAAAGCAGCCAAAAAGCGACTCCACCGGCTACGCCAATGACTCAAAACATTTCAGTGTCTCAGGCGACTCCGAGGGCGTATTTACGCCCGTCCCCTACGGCGTGGAAGACGCCAAAAAAGCCGATTAACCTGTATAAGCAAATGGCGCAGTTTAACCAGCAAAAAGCACCAACGCCCACACAACGAATTTTCTTCCAAAAAATCCGAAAGTTTTTTGATAAATCGACGGCAGAGTTAACTACCTCTCAAAGAAAAATTGAAATGTTGGAGGCAAGGGTGGAGGAATTACGGCCAAGAAAAAGAAGGAAGGTAATCATCAGTCCTAACAAGACGTTCGCAGACATAAACGACATTCGCAAAGCGCAGCTTAAGGCTAAGGACTTTGTAGATATACCATGAAATAGAGCGGAAAATGGCGATTCGAATGGTATACATCATGTAATAGTTGTGTTTTTTTTCTAATAGATTTTGAATTTATTCGTTGACGTGTTTTTTTGGTGAAGAAAAATAAAGGGGGGCGAAATCAGGGGGGTGGCGAAATGTCAGCCCTCCCACTTAATACTGCGAATAGCGAATGTCGAACGACGCAACCAAGGCATTACAGGAGAGGAGCCACCAACCGCCATACACATATCAGTATTCAAGGAGATCAGTAAATGCATTGTTCCCATTCTCTTTGCAGAACAAGAAATCAAAGTCCACGTGCCCTGGCGGGCTCGTTACTCGGGGTATCGGGGGATGCAAGCGCGGACACCGCTAAAGAGGCGGGTGAAGAAGAAGACGAGAATGCAGTTAGAAGAAGCGGAAGCGATCACTGGAAGCCACCTTGCGATCTCTTCCGCTCCCGGTCAAGTTCACGGCCGACCCTCTATGCTAGAAAGTGGATATCGTCTTGTAAGTCAGCTCGCCATCTATCTGTAAGTAATTACAGAGTAGAAGATAGCATCGGTTGATATGCATAATCCGGCGGCCGAGTTTCTATTTACAGAACAAGAGCATGGAAGCGAACAAGAGATTCTCGCAAACGTCTTGCTGGCAGACAAAGGGGGGGATGGGCGCTCAGACTATTCCGAGTATTGTTGCCGCCGCGGCCTTGCTTCTGGCCGCTGAGAAGAGATAGGTGCACATTAAAAGTTAAATCATAGCCACGCTGACAGGTCCCGGTCTGCCTACGAGTGTAGGTAGGATGGTTACAGTATTGACAAAAGCCAATCGTGCGTGCCGCTTCATTCAAATGCGCCGTTCGAGTCTTCCGTCTTGCCTCACCCTTCTACGCTTGCTCCTTTTTTTTGATGCAGACGTAAACAAATCTCCCAAATCCTTCCACAATTATCTTGCTTCTTGCGCCGCGTCCGTCTATTATCCTGTTGCTGGTCTTTTTCTTCCGCCAACAGTCAAGTCCCCATCACCACCACCCACGTCACAACTCGAACGTCGACAGAAAAAGGTGTGGCAGACAAGGCTACCTCCACCACCCCCTTTCTTTCGCGCCTGACAATTCTCGCATGGAGGGGCACACCGCCCAATCGCCGTCGCCGGTCATGCTGCTTTGCTGGCAGCAGGCGTTTAGAGCCCCCAAAGGCGGCCGGCTGACCTGCCGGGCAACGGTGCCCGCAGGATGCGAATTTCTCACAAGAAAGGGTAGCTGAGGTGTGCGCGGGCCCGACAGAATTTCATATTTCCCTCTCCCTCCCGTCTGCACCCATCCCAGCATCTCTCGTCGGGCACTCCCTAGACATGTCGTCGGTGTGACGACAGGCCGCGCCGCCTTTCTCCGCGTATTGTCAAGTTGGCGGCCCCCGTGCTGACCACGGATTCGTTTGTTAATACCGCGTCGCTGCAATGGACCCGTTCACGATTCTGGGCGCGGCGGCGGCCGCCGGCCAGTTCGCCGGGAACGCTGCGGATGCTCTGAAGCTGGCCAAGGAGCTGTATTCTCGGATTCGGCACTCCCCGGCCTTCATTCGACGCGCCATCGCGCAGCTAGAATTTCTCTGCGAGATCACGGAACACTTCAAGGCTTCGTCGGTGCAGCTCGACCGAGACCCGATCACCATGGCTGGCCTTGCGCGCTGCAGCAAGCTTGTCGATGAGCTGTTTGGTATTCTCAAGAACATCGACCGCTCTTCGTCCGACAGCGCCGTCAAAAAGACCTGGAAAGCCATTGTCAGTCTTCGCCAGGAAAAAGAAATTAACGCTCTCTTAGACAGTCTGGAGCGAGAGAAAGCGAATTTGATGCTTCATGAATCGTGCGTGGGAATCTATCCTCTATCCTCTATTCCTCTCACCTCAACGCTTGATTTTGATCCTGACATCTTTGTTCAAGGCTCCGCACTCCCAAACATACGCAGCTTTCCAACGCAGCCGTCGCAGAGCAGAGCCTAGCTGCAATGGTCAGCACAAGCATACCGCGAGGCCGGGAAGGCAACGAGATGTTTCTCAGAGCGCTTGTCGCTGTTGATCCACGGGACACCCGATCGGGCTTGATTACGTCCAAGGGCGAGCGCGCCCACGGAACGTGTTCTTGGATTCTTCAAAAGCCCGAATACCGAGACTGGTCATCTGGACATGGAAACGGTCTTTGGGTGCGGGGAGGCCCAGGCAAGGGGAAAACCATGATGTCCGTCTTCTTGACACAGGAGCTGGAGCAGCATGCTGAGGCAACCGGCTGCTCGACCATCTACTTCTTTTGCGACGGTCGAGATGACAACCTCAATAACGATGCCGTCGTCCTACGATCCTTGATCTATCAGCTCTGCCGAATGAAGCCCGCGTTGTCAGACCATGGACTCGCCGAATTCCGTCTCCGCGGCCCATCCCTCCGCGGCGATACCGAAGCCCTTTGGAGAGTCTTTACAAGTATGATCCAAGACGCCACAGCCGGGACAATTTTCTGCATCATTGACGGTCTCGACGAGTGTGACGCGTCGTCGACGCTCCAACTTACGCACAAATTTTCATCTCTTTGCAGCGCGTCCATGGCACCCCAGCATAAGTTAAAGCCTATCCTCTTGAGCCGTCCTCTGGACACCCGGTGCGATAGCTACTTGTCTCACTTTCTCACGCTGACGCTAGACCCCAGTGTTGGCGCTGATGCCAACGCCGACGGCGACGTTAACCGTGACCTTTTGGCATTTATCTCCCAGCAGGTGGACGAGATAGCAGCCAGAAACAGGTACCCTGAGAAGTTGCGCCAGAAGGTTCGATCCGTTCTTCTAGAACGGTCCGGCGGAACTTTCCTCTGGGCTGGGTTTGTTCTTGATGAATTGCAGTCCAAGTTTCCTATCCAGGTCGACGATTGCCTCGACTCTCTTCCAACCGGCCTCGATGGGATTTATCAGCGCATATTGAACCGAGTGCAACCGTACGACATCAAAATCGTCTGTAAGATCCTATGTTGGGTAGTCATGTCGTTTCAACCCTTAACACTCAGCGAGCTGGCCGAAGCTACCGGCGTCCAGTCGACGGACACAATCTCCGCTGAAGATGGCATGAAAGACTATATCAGCCTTTGTGGACATCTTTTGGTTATTGAGAATGATGAAGTTAGACTGGTCCACCAGTCTGCGAGGGATTTCTTGACCAGGGCTCGCCAACCCGCAGGCAGCCATGACGACCTAAAGCAATTCAGGATATGCCCTACTAAGGCACATTCAGAAATCGCCAGCACCTGCATCAACTACCTGCAATCCAAACTGCATTCTGTACGGGAGGGTTCGGCCAGATTCGCGACGATACTTGCTATGCTGAAGCATCAGGCGACTAGAATCAACAGTGTAAGACACGACTCCATGGAACAAGGCGGTCACCTCAGCGAGGCAAGGAAGTCACTTCTTCGCTATTGCATAACATATTGGGCACAGCATGCGCGACTGAGCGAAGACACGTCTCCCGAATCCATCAAGCATACACGGCAGTTCCTCAAATCGGAGAGCTGTCGTAGTTGGGTCTTACTTTGTTGTGAAGCGGGGCTGATCGCCTGCGAGCGAGATACTTTGCCAGAGCCACCCATAGACTTGGCCTCGTACCTCGGGTTAGGGCCTATTGTCGATGTCGAGTCAAAAAAGATATCAAATTGGACACGCATGAAAGGTTTGACTCGATCTGTTACGTCTTCACTGTGTTTCGCCCTTCTGGGCGGCCACAACGACGTCGTCAAGCTGTTACTGGAAAGGGGAGGGCGGAATCTTGCCAAATCAAAACCCAATGCCCACTTTTTGGAGTCGCCAATCCATCTTGCGGCTGCAACTAACAATATACCAGTCATCAAGATGCTCCTAGAGCATGGAGCTCAAGTCAATACACCTGATCATGGACGGTTCACAGCTCTCCACCTCGCTGTGTTATTTGAGCGTACGGAGGCCTGCAAGTTTCTGCTAGAAAACGGGGCGGTTGTTGACATATGCGACGAGCATGGCATCACAGCGCTGCACTGCGCCTCGGCGCCGTTCAGTTGCATGCCTAATCAAATGATGGGCGACACAGTCGCGTTTGTCGTTTTCTTGATACAACAAACCAAAGCTTCTAAAGAAGCATACTCGTCAACAGGGCAACCTACAAAATCGGTAATCCAGATTTTGCTCCAGGCGGGCGCCGACCCAGATAGGTCTGATGAGGATGGCGATCGGCCTCTCATGATTGCTGCCGGCCAGGGACGCCTTGATGCAGTCAGACTCCTCTTGCAGGCAAATGCAGACGTCAATGCGAAAAACAGTCTCGGCTTCACCGCCCTTCATAATGCCGCTCAAAAGAGTCATAAAGACGTCGCCGGGCTTCTCATTAATGCCGGCGCGGACGTGTCTGCACAGACCGAGGAGGGGGCTACGGCTCTTCATTTAGCCGTTCGGAAGGATCCCACAGACGTTGCCGACCTTCTTATTCGGAACGGAGCGGATATTTCGGTACAAGACAACCAGGGCCGGACTGCTCTTCACGTTGCGGCCAGGAAGGGAAGCAAGGCCTCCGTAGAGCTTCTGCTTCTGATGGGAGCAGATCCAAGTCTTGTGACAACGGATGGTAAGACGGCTGCAGACGTGGCGGTCTCGGATGACATTTCACAGTTGCTTTTGAGAGCAGCAGGGCAGCGGGTGCTAACTGGGGTTGATGGGCACGTAGGAAGCATGACGAACGGAGCTGTGAAAAGGCAAAGGGGAAAGCGAACAGCATAAATCCCAAGAGTTTTTTTTTTGCTCCTGACAAATGAGACTGCATTTCAATTTATTGCAAGTTCGCCATAGAACTGGTTGTTGATTGTCTGCGATAAACCCAAACTACAGGAGCCGGGAAAGGTGCAAGGCGAAGCAAAAATGACGAGCGCCTATTCAAATTCACAGCAAGATTAGGCATTATTTCCATGCTGGTGTGTAAAATGTACAAACCCGGATGCGGGCCGCCCTCACCGGATTCGTCGTTTTGCTACCTGGGGCTATTCCGTGATGAGATGCAATTCCGTCACCCCGACGTTGGCTCTTCCGTCAACGGCTTTCTCCAAAGTATTTTACACAATTATTGATTTACGTACACAAGATGTCTAGGTATATAAAACATCCGTACAACCTTCTTTAAAAATAGAAAACAATAATCATTTTTACTTTTTTTCGTTTTATTTTGTTACCAAGACATTTTTGATTTAATATATTTTCGCTTATGAGAAAATCAGGTAAATAAATTCATGTACCTTCATCTTCAGATCGTATCCTCGTTTACGACAGCCCTTTCTCTCCCCGCTCTTTCAACGCCCAGTCTGCTCTCTCTATGCCGTGGCGGCCGAGGCCTCGTCGGCCAGGATGGCGTCCAGCCAGGCCGCGTCGCGCACCTTGAAGTGGCAGTCGTAGAAGCGCGGGTGCGCGACGAGCGCGTTGGCCACGTCCGAGAAGCGGATGGCGTCCATGACGGGCATGCGGTCGGCGATTGTCGCATTGTCCATCTCGAAGGCCAAGATCAGGCGCGTCAGCAGCGCGCAGATGATGCGGTTGCTGATGTTGACGGCCGGGCAGATGCGGCTGCCGGCGCCGAACGCCACGTGGGGGAGGTTGGAGGCTGCTTCGCTCTTCGCCGGGTTCAGGTAGCGGTCCGGGCGGAACTGCCACGCGTCGTCGCCGAAGTGGGCGACGTCGTGGTCGACGGCCTGGGCGTTCATGATGAGCGTGATGCCCTTGGGCAGGACGATGCCGCTGCCGGGCAGGGTCACGTCGGCGACGGTGCGGCGGGGCGTGGCGTAGGGGGTCAATGTAAAAAACCGCAGGGCCTCCTTGTTGAGCGACGTGATCAGGGGCACCTTCTCCTCGCGGAACGCCATCTGCCAGGCGCGGGTGCGGTCGCCGCCGTAGGCGTCCAGGATGGCCGCGTGGGCGGCGGCCTGGGTGGCGCGGCCCTGCGGGGAGGCGAGCCAGGCGATGGCCATGTAGGTGGCGGAGGCGACGGTGTCGGGCGCGGCCTGCAGCAGCGACAGGCAGGTGCCGTGGACCTCGTCCTCGGTGAGCTTGTCGGCGTGCAGGGCGGCCACGATGCAGTCGACGGTCTCGCCCGCGGCGACGCGGTCCTTGTAGCGGTTGTACAGGACGTCGCGGTGCCTGCGGCGGACGCGCTCGGCGGCGATGGTCTGGTTGGTGGACTCCGGGACGACGCGCAGCAGGGGCACGAAGTGGCGGAACACGCGGGTGGACGAGCGCAGCGACGAGATGCCGTTGATGGCCTTGATGAAGGTCAGCATGAAGGCGTCGTCGACCTCGCCGAAGCGCGCACCGTAGGTCAGCGACAGGCCGAGGTCGAAGACGATCTGGCGCAGGTAGGCGTAGGTGTCGATGGGCGCCCGGCCGCCGTCGGCTTTGCGGTAGACGTCGCGGATGAACTTGCCCGAGGACGGCTCCAGCAGGTGGTAGTACTTATGCCAGTTGGGCTTGCCCAGCGCGCGCATGCCGGCGGCGCGGCACTTGCGCACCTGGTCGGTCATGCACGAGCCCGTCAGGTCGATGCCGAGCTTGTCGACGAAGCCCGGCTGGTGCGGCCGGTCGATCAGGGCGTTGGCCTGGGCCACCCACAGGTGCTTCATGGTGGCCCAGTCCTCGACCACGACGGTGCGCTGGTTGCCGAGGACGCACTGAAAGACGCTGGAGCCGAGCTGCTTGCTCCATTTCGAGAAGACCGTGGCGTCGTTCTCGCCGCTGCGGCCGCCTAGGTGGTGCAGGTGGCCGACGAACGGCAGGGCGCCGGGCACCTCGGGGATGCCCTGGATCTTGGGGAAGTTGGCGCGGTAGGCCTCCGTCTAGACGTGTGAGAGGGGGGTTAAGAAGAGAAACATGCGAAGTTGTCGGAAACTGAGTACTTACAACAAGAATGATGACCACGACGGTCACCAGCAGGGAGGCAAGGCCCTTGGGCGACAAGACGGTATCGTGGAGGAAGTCGACAACGTCCAGGCTGCCGGACGAGCCCGGCAAGACGACCATGTTGTCGATCGATCGTCGTTGAAATGAACAAAGAAAGGACAATAAAAAAGAAAACAAAGATATTGACAACACCGTCTTACAGAATGATGCCCGTGACCACGAACGCTGCTGTTTGAACGACTTGGTTTCCGACTTATACGAGTAGACTTACACCCGGAAACGTCCACAACCCCCAGCTGTTGTCTCCTATCGGATGCCCAGCAACACGGACTCTTTCATAAGAAAGTTTGGCGTGTCTCCCATTGGGACAAACGAGAGAAGCGCTGCCTCGTGACCAGTCATAGCCACGGTGCTGTCACTCCCCTCGTACAAGACGCGGGTTGTTTCCAAGAGACTACAAGATACTCAACAGAACGAAGCACCAGCATTTGACGCTAAAGACAAGTGCTGGACGCGATTTGTTGGCCGGAATCATGGCAGACGGACTGCACAGCGCGCCCGGATAACGAACGGAGTACGCGCTAGAGCACCCCCACTACCGTACCGTCGGTAGAGCTGCTAGTTTCCGACGAGGCTCGATAGACCCGTTCGGGACGCCGGTTCCAGCTTACAGGAAGGGGGCAGGGGGTTGAGCCTCCCGATAAGGATGGATCTGATCTACTGGACAGAGGTTGGATATCCAGCTCCGGAAAGCTGGTGGATGGAGAGGAGCAGTGAGAGAGGAGAGGGGCCAAGAGAACGGCAACTGTTCGAGGAGGCACGTCAACGGACGACGGCGGTAGGATGCAAGTCTGCCGCACCGAGCGAGGAAGAGGCCCTTTGTTTGTCCTCTCCGGCGTTCTCCCCTCCTCGCTCTCTCGCCTGAGGACCACATCTTCCCTACCGACCCTAGCAAACGCATCAGACTAGACGAAGGAAGGATCTGACGATTCTGCCGGAGCTGCGAGCAACAAAGCCAGAGACTAGAGGTAGCGCGAGCTGTGTTTCCTTCCGTTAAAAGCATCATTTTTGTTTCTTCAATCTTGCCTGGTCTTTGACTTGGAACAACCATCTCATCGACGTCACTTTCTCTTTTTTCTTGGTTTTCACATCTTCAGTCTTTCAAGATGGCACCCAAGCAGATCCAGCTGTGCTTCCTCGAGATCGCCAACGTCGGCGGCTACATGGCCTCGGGCCAGTGGAAGTAAGTTCAAGACAGCCCAGACGGGACCCATGAATGGCCTACCAACACCATCTGCTCACACGGAGAAAACAGGCGCGACGACGACACCTCCCTCACCAAGGACACGCTCAAGTACTACATGGACCTGGCCAAGCTGGCGGACCGCGGCAAGGTGTCGGCCATCTTCTTCGCCGACTGGTTCGCCGGCTTCGACGTGTACGGCGGCAGCATGGACGAGATGCTGCGGCGCGGCCACCAGGTGGCGCACCTGGACCCGACGCTGATGCTGCCGGCCATGGCGGCGGTGACGGAGAACGTGTCGTTCGCCGTGACCATGTCGACGACGTACTCCAAGCCGTACGTGCTGGCGCGCCAGTTCTCCAGCCTGGACCACATCACGGGCGGCCGCTGCGCCTGGAACGTCGTGACCAGCCACACCAACAGCAGCGCGCGCGCCGTCGGTTACGAGACCATCACGCCGCACGACGAGCGCTACGTCATGGCGGACGAGTTTATGGACGTCGTCTACAAGCTCTGGGAGTCGTCCTGGGCCCCCGATGCCGTCGTGCTCAACAAGGCGTCCGGCCTCGGCTTCGACGCCAGCAAGATCAAGAAGGTCGAGCACCGCGGCAAGTACCACATGGTGTCGGGCCGCAGCCAGGTGCACCCCAGCCCCCAGCGCACGCCCGTGCTCTTCCAGGCGGGCACGTCCAAGTCGGGCTCCGCCTTCGCCGCCAAGCACGCCGAGGGCATCTTCCTCAACTCGTTCAGCCCCGCCCAGGCCAGCAAGGTCGTCCGCGACATGCGCGCCGCCGCCGCCGCGGGCGGGCGCGACCCGGCCAGCCTCAAGTTCTTCCCCTGCATCATGCCCATCATCGGCGCCACGGCCGAGGAGGCGGCGGCCAAGCACGCCAAGGCGCTCGAGTTCGCCGACCCCGTGGCCGGGCTGGCGCAGTTCAGCGGCTACACGGGCGTCGACTTCAGCCGGTTCCCGCTGGACGAGCCGGTCGACCTGACGGGCGAGTCGCAGGCCATGGCCATCCAGGCGTGCTTCAAGGCGCTGGCGGCCAGCGAGGAGGAGAGCCGGGAGTCGTGGACGCCGCGGCGCCTGGGCATGCGCATGGCCATGGGGGGTCTGCACCCGAGCCCCGTGGGGACGGCGGCCGAGGTGGCGGACGTGATGCAGCAGTGGGTGGACGAGGCGGACGTGGACGGGTTCAACGTGGGCAGCGTGACGAACCCGGGCAGCTGGACGGACGTGGTGGACCTGCTGGTGCCGGAGCTGCAGCGGCGCGGGGTGTACTGGCTGGACTATGCGGTGCCGGGCGGGACGTTCCGCGAGAACCTGCTGGGGCGCAAGACGCTGCGGGACGACCACTACGGGTCGACGTTCAAGTGGGGCACGGAGAAGGCGCAGAACGTGGACAAGGTGGAGGAGGCGGCGGAGGAGGAGACCCCCAAGGTGGAGGCCAAGATCGAGCCCCCGCCCGTCGAGGCCGAGGAGAGCAAGCCCATCGACAGCAGCGTAGTTGTAGGCGCCGCGGCAATCAAGGTGAACTGAGCCGGTGCTGCCGTTGTTGGATGGGGATGATGGGCCGGCAAAATAGCTTGGCCAGGGAAAAGAGCTGGGCCGTCTGCTGTTGGCTGTTGGTTGTTTAAGTGGAGGCAAGAGAACAAATGAGGCATCACGGCCCCTGATTGGCCAATTCTGTTTACAACTGTGCAAGCTTCCATAACTCGTGCACGTGACGTGTTATGCGCAGTTCTGAACAGGGGGGCGCCTTTCCCCAGCAGCCTTGCCGGGCCAATCACAGGCCTCGTCTTGCCGCCCGCGCCGGCCTCTGCTTCGCTCACCCACCCCAACCTCCGTCTCCATCCCCCCCCTGCTCGACAGCTCGCGACCCACGCCCATTTGACGTGCTCCAGCGAATCAGCGGGCCGCGACCGGGGGTCCGTCACATTTGGGGTCCCTTGTCTGCAGGTGTCTGTGCCAATGGCAGATGGAGGGTCGAGGTGGTGATCTCTCTTGGTGGCCAGGACAAGGCACCTTCTTGTTCGAAGGCTCCCGCAGGCTGACCGTCGCATTCCTCATGGAGACCGCCGCTGCTCATGCTGTCCTGCCGCGTCGTCCCGCACGTCGTTTTGCCATGCTCTCTTTTTGGCAAATCCCTCTCGGCGAAGAGTGTGTGCACGAATGCTGCTCAGCCGTGGTATTATGGCCCCTGCGTGGCCCCCAAAGACGGCTGCATATTCAGTAGTCTGTCCTGGCCGCCCGTGGGTGAGATGGCCTGTGTTTCTTGTCGCCGGTTTTCTGCTCTGTTTCTCGCCGCTGCGTGTTGAGTGGAATTGAGGTTGTGCCGCTGGCTTGGCGGGATCAGCAAAAGAGGCGTCCCCAATCTGACGAGACCGGGAAATCGTGAACTCCCTTTTCCTTTTCTTCTTTCTATCTTTCTTCCTTCTTCTTTCTTTTACATGCTGCATCTCCTTCTCACTGCCTCCCATCGTGCGTCGTTCCACCGTGCCAGCTGCATATGCGTGTTGTAGAGCCTGCATCTCGTCACTCTCGGCGTCCACGTCCTGCTGCTGCTCCTCCTCCTCCTCCTCATCCTCCTCTCCGTGTGACATGCAAAGCACCGACCATCCTCCTCCCCCCCCCGTTAGCTCTTCCGTCACTTCCCCATCACCCATCACCCACCTGCCATCACCCGCCTGCCATCCAGCCCGCCAGCCAATATTAAAGCACGGTCTGCCGCTGAGCCTGGGATCTGAGCCCACTCTGCCCGCGCTCGCAGTCCCGTTCTCTCTCTCTTTGTTTCCTCTCTTCTTTTTCTCTTCCACATCAACCGCCTTTCCCATCGCCTGTCCTCGTCATCAAGCATCGTGTTCGCCCCCTCCCCTTTCCCCAGGCCAATCTCGCCTGCCGCCTGTCCGCCATGCTCCTGGGATGAACGCTTTTCCTCTCCTGTCCTGATTTGGGATTTTAGGATTTTCGGCGGCTGCAGACCGGCCTTTGATCTCGCCTCTCTCTCTCCTGAGACGATCCGGAATATTGCTTCTCTCTCGTCGACCTTCACCGTGCTGGTCTCTGTCTCTGTGCCATCGTCTCAAGCGCTGGGCTGCCCTGCTCTTCCGGGTCGTCTAGTCTAGCTTCTGCTCCCGGCATCCAGCGACCTCCATCCTCAGGAACCAACCAGAGCGCCCCCTCCGGTATCGAAGTGACATTGCTCTGATATAGCTCGCTGTGCTGCTGTTTCCTGGCACTGTCGTCTGCATTGCATCCCCGTGCACAAGTGCTTGCGTCTTCCTGTTGGCAATATCTCTACCCGCCCGGGACGACAGCAACAATACCACCGACCCACCCCCCTCGTCCCTCTTCTGGCCATCTGCCATTATCTGAAATCATTTATTCGATTTCTTCTCCTTGTTTCTATTTTCCTTCTTCTCGTCGATTTCTCCTTATTATTTTCCACTTCCCCCTTTCCTTTGTCGTCGCCGATCTCCTCCCCTTTTTCGCCCAACATCCATGGCCTCCGCCGCCATTGTCTTTCGTTGTATCTATTGAACTCACCGCGCGACACATCGGGGGATCTGGTATCCTTCATTGTTGCCCTTTGCCGTCTTCTGGGCTTCCTGATTTTTTTCTCCTTTCCCCTCCAACCACACACCGCCCCACACCATTCTCACCATGGCATCGCCGCTTCTTCCAGATCCGCCTTCGCTGGCCCGCCGAATATACATCCCGCTCACCGCGACAAGCCCGGCCGGCCTGGTCGAGGCCGACACCGTCGACCCATGGATTAAGTCGGGCAAATACGCGCTGGCGTGGACGTACTTCGCCGCGGCCCTGACGGCGAGCGTCGTCGTCGTGCGGCTCTGGCACTACTGGCAGGACAAGATCCGCCAGGCCATCTACAAGCAGGGCGTCGAGGAGCACTACCGCAACATGTACACGGCCGACCTCGACTGGGACCAGTCCGCCGCCACGGCGACCGGCGGCATCCCGGGCGGCAACAGCACGCCCGCCACGGCGCAGACGGCCGGCCACGCGTCCAACCAGCAGTTCTTCCCCGAGGAGTACAAGCAGGAGACGGCGTTCCGGCCGCAGGCGCACATGTCGTCGATCGGCCCTATCAACGACACGCTGGCGCTGTTCCGGTGGATCTTCTACCGGCCCATCCCCGACCTCCAGATCCGCAAGTACCGGTTCACGTTCTCGTCGCTGGCCGTGCTCGCGTGCGGCTTCATCGCGCTCGCGTTCGCGGCGCTCTACTGCTTCCTGCCGCAGCCGCTCTACTGGCAGAGCATCCAGTACGGCTCGCCGCCGCTGGCGATCCGGTCGGGCATGATCGCGGTGGCCATGACGCCGTGGATCATCGCGACGAGCACCAAGACGAACGTGCTGTCGTTCATCACGGGCATCGGCCCGGAGCGGCTCAACGTGCTGCACCGGTGGGCGGGCTACCTGTGCCTGTTCCTGTCGCTCGTGCACGCGATCCCCTTCTACGTGCAGCCCGTGTGGGACGACGGCGGGCTGGCCGTGTTCCAGGCGCTGTTCCCCAACAACAGCTCGGTGATCGTCTACGGCACGGGCATCTCGTGCCTGGTGCCGCTGATCTGGCTGTGCGTGGCGTCGCTGCCCTTCATCCGGCGCGTCGCCTACGAGGCGTTTGTGCTGCTGCACATCCCCGTGGGCCTGCTGTACGTGGGCCTCCTGTTCTGGCACACCAAGAACTACCTCAGCTCGTGGGCGTACCTGTACGCGACGCTGGCCATATTCTTCGCGTGCCAGATCGTGCGGCTGCGGAACCTCAACTGGGCGCGGCCGTGGCGCTACTCGTTCATGGTCGGCGACGAGGCGGCCATCACGCTGATGACGGAGAACGCCATCAAGATCACGATCCCGACGCAGATGCGGTGGAAGCCCGGCCAGTACGTCTACCTGCGCATGCCGGGCATCTCGCTGTTCGAGAACCACCCGTTCACGGTCTCGTCGCTCTGCAGCGAGGATTTTCCCTCGGCCTACGGCGACGCGTACCGGGACTGCGTGCTCGTGTTCCGGCCCTACGGCGGGTTCACGCGCCGCGTGCTGGAGACGGCCATCGAGAAGGGGCCCTTCCACACGTACCGGGCGTTCCTCGACGGGCCGTACGGCGGCATGCGGCGCGAGCTGGCCGCCTTCGACACGTGCATCCTGATCGCGGGCGGCTCCGGCATCACGTCGCTCATGTCGCAGCTGCTCAACCTGATCAAGCGCATGCGCGACGGGAAGGCCATCACCAAGAAGATCGTGGTCGTGTGGTCGCTGAAGCGGCTCGAGGCCATGGACTGGTTCCGCGAGGAGCTGCGCATCTGCCGCGAGTCGGCGCCGCCCGAGTCCGTGACGTGCAAGTTCTTCGTGACGTCGGCCACGCGCGCCGAGCACCGCAACCAGCACCTGGGGTCTTTGTTTAGCAACGGCGGCGGCAGCGAGATGACGGCCGGCGGCCTCGGCCTCATGGGCGCCCACCACCAGCAGCGCGCGCCGCGGCCGCTCAGCAACCTGTTCCACGACCGGCTCGACGGCTTCGTGGCGGGCATCGCGTCCAAGCGCAACTCGGCGCTCATCGCGGCCGAGGCCCAGGGCGACCCGGAGCGCGAGCGCGAGCTGCGCGCCGAGGACGAGGACCGCATCACGGCGCTGCCCCAGCAGAAGTACCTGCAGCCCTACCAGCTGCCGCCGCCGCCGCCGCTGCCGCCGCACATGCAGCAGCAGTCCGCGACGCCCGAGGACTCGCTGCGGCAGCTCGAGGGGCGCACCACCGCGGGCGAGGAGGCGGAGGAGGCGGAAGAGAAGAAGCAGAAGCCAAAGCAGCGCACGGGCATCGGCGGCATCACCACGACGGCGGCCGAGGACGGCGCGTTCCACTTCACGCCGCACGCGCGGGCCGACGCGCCGCACTTCAACCTGGTGCCGCCCGCGGCCCTGCGCAAGGCCATGGAGGCGGGCGCGAGCGCGCGGAACTCGGCGGCGTTCGATGCCGACCACGAGAACCACGACGGCCGCTATGGCGACGACAACGACGACGGAGACGACGTCGACGAGAACACCAAGAACAACACCGCCGACAACACGGGCATGCGGCCGCCCGAGTTGGCGCACCTGCGGACGGACGTCGGCGGCGTCAGGCGGCGTCCCGACGGCGCCGGCGCCGGCAACCCGAGGCCGACGTCCACGTTCGGCCCGCCGTCGGGCTTCGACTTCGGGTTCCCCGAGACGCCCACGGAGTTCCAGAAGTCGCTGATGCGGTTCGCGTTCCCCGTGCCGCACCAGATCGACGGCGGGTGGAGCGTCGAGTACGGCCGCCCCGACCTGGGCTACATGCTGCGGGAGTGGGCCACGGGCGGCGCCGACGGGCGCGGCGTGCTGGGCCGGCGGACGGCGGTGTTCGTGTGCGGCCCCGCGAGCATGCGGACGGGCGTGGCGACGACGGTGGCGCGGCTGCAGGCGGAGATCTGGGGCGACGACATGCTGGAGGAGATCTTCCTGCACACGGAGAACTATGCCCTGTAGGGAGACGAGGAGACAACATAACGACGAGGGGTGTAATGTAGGATTAGCTCTCTTGGTGGGAAGAGAGGGTCTGCTTTTTCTGGGGTCTGTCTGGGGCCTGTCTGGGCTCCTTCTAAGAGACCTCGCGGCGTTTCTTTGGGCGTTTTTTTGCTCTGGTTCCGACGACTGCTTTCTTACTACTATTTATTCTACGATACCAACAGACGTACATTATTTCTATTATTCTACTATTCTACTATTCCACAGCGCAGCTAGGCACACAATGACAGAAGCAAAGATTGTTTCATACCCTGCGATGATGCTCTATGACATGCATCAGCGATATAAAAACCATCAACCCACATGTGCATTTATCCTGCAAGACGATTCCGTCATTTTTCAACGATTTTCAATTCCCTTTAACGTCTCCTTCAACAAACTCCATCGGAACATGCACATCTCTGCCCAGAGAACTCATCCCCCAAAACCAAGTGGTTGTGCGCAAGTCGTGTCAGGCCGTCAACACCCGCGTGAGACGACGCACGCCACGGCACATCCGAGCCTACCAGCCGGTCATACCAACAGCGCACTCTGTTTCTACATGTGTCTGACGAGAGCCCTATTGCCAGCGCTAGTCCTCCCTGCCAGCACAGATCGTTGCATCGGCGCTTCTCGTTGCTCGTGAGACTGGTGCAGTTCTTACACCCGCTTTACTGCATATGATCCCCCTACAGCAACGGCGCCTCCTCACGACGCCCATATATTCTTGTATCCGCACATCATGTGACGCTCCTCCTCTCGCCAGCAAAGCATCTCGGTTCCCGATTCTGGGGCTGCCCGCCCAGGGACTCGCTGAGACGGCTTCCGCATGTCTCGGCAGCGGCAGCGGGCAGCTGCGCATCCCGTTGTCGTTTCCCTCTTCCGGTGCGCCAATCGCGGGTCTTTTTGCGCAGCAACCCGTCGCAAAGCGCACCGGTGCCAGCAGCACTGCGACGCTGCCAGTATTACAACATGCGCCCTTCTCCAGCGAATCCGCTAACAAATTGGAGGGACCCACCCCCGCCCATCCCACGCGCCGGCCGGGTTTTTTTTGGTTTTCTTTCTGTGGCAGGAGCCGGTTTCTTTTTTCCTTTTTTCTTTTCCTCGCTTCCCATTTGCCCCTCACACAGTGTGCTGCCCCTCGCGGCGCCTGGAATAAATTTTCCTTTCTTCCTTGCGACGTAGACGTATTAGACACATTCTCTGCCAGTCCGCTTTTGCCTCCTGGTCATACGCCATTCCCGGCCGGCTGTACTCGTACGAAGCACGTCGTACTAAGTTGGTCCTCCTTCTCTCGCCTTGCATCGGATGAGAGGTGGACGGCGTGCAGGGTCTTTTCTCTCTAAGCCGGCTTTAAAAATTATATAATAAAAATAAAAATTTTATATACGACGTACTCCGTAGTCACATATTTTAGTCTACCCCAAGTTTTGTTTCCCAACTTCGCTCGGCTTCCCTGCTCTCCTCCCATCGTGACTGTGACTCAGACTACGCCCTTTGGGACTCACAGAGCTTGTCAATTCCACCGTGCTTAAAACGTCTGGCTGGTGTCCTCTGCTCCTGGCCGGTCTGCTTCTGCCTCGTTCTCCTCATTCTCGCTCTCGTTCTCGTTCTTGTTCCAAGTCTCCCATTGTCCAATCGTGTTGCCCCCCCTGCACTCTTCCTGCACTCTCTCTTTCTTCCCCTCCCTTCTCCCTCGGCATTGACCACCTCCAGCCAAGATGCCTATGTAAGTGACAGGACAGCTCTCCCCTCTTCCCCAGCTCCAGATGTCCTCCCGTCTTGGGCTTCTTCCCTGCTGACAGCCTCTCTCCCTCCCAGGCTCAAAGATCCCTCCACAAAATACCACCCGTTTCCGCCAGTAAACCTGCCGGACCGGCAATGGCCGTCCAAGACCATTACCAAGGCGCCGCGGTGGCTGTCGACGGACCTGCGTGATGGCAACCAGAGCCTGGTCGACCCAATGGTGCGTCGAGGACATAGCTCACCAAAAACTGCGACCTGTTGGCTAACACATCTCCCCAGAACGGCGACGAGAAGTGGACGTACTTCAAGATGCTGTGCGACCTCGGCTACAAGGAAATCGAAGTCTCCTTCCCCTCCGCGTCGCAGACCGACTTCGACTTCACTCGCCGCCTGATCGAGACCCCGGGAGCCGTCCCCGACGACGTCTACCTGCAGGTCCTGTCCCCGTGCCGCGAGGACCTGATCCGCCGCACCGTCGAGTCCGTCCACGGCGCCAAGAACGCCATCATCCACATCTACCTCGCCACCAGCGAGTGCTTCCGCCGCGTCGTCTTCGGCTTCACCGAGGAGGAGAGCCTGGAGCTGGCCGCGCGCTGCGCGCGCCTGGTCCGCTCCCTGACCAAGGACAGCCCCGACCCGGCCGTGCGCGCCACCAACTGGGCCTTCGAGTTCAGCCCCGAGACCTTCTCCGACACCCGCCTGGACTTCTCCGTGCAGGTGTGCGAGGCCGTCAAGGCCGCCTGGGAGCCCACGGTCGAGCAGCCCATC
Source organism: Sporothrix brunneoviolacea (assembly GCA_021396205.1). Classification (NCBI taxonomy): domain Eukaryota; kingdom Fungi; phylum Ascomycota; class Sordariomycetes; order Ophiostomatales; family Ophiostomataceae; genus Sporothrix; species Sporothrix brunneoviolacea. The sequence goes on from WNYD01000138.1 coordinate 49,076, forward strand.
ATCTTCAACCTGCCGGCCACCGTCGAGATGGCCACGCCCAACGTCTACGCCGACCAGATCGAGTACTTCTGCCGCACCGTCACCGACCGCGACCGCATCTGCGTCTCGCTGCACCCGCACAACGACCGCGGCTGCGCCGTCGCCGCCGCCGAGCTGGCCCAGATGGCGGGCGCCGACCGCGTCGAGGGCTGCCTGTTCGGCAACGGCGAGCGCACGGGCAACGTCGACCTGGTGACGCTGGCCCTCAACCTGTACACGCAGGGCGTGGCGCCCAACATCGACTTCTCCGACCTCAACCAGGTCATCGGCACCGTCGAGGTCTGCAACAAGATCCCCGTGCACCCGCGCGCGCCCTACGGCGGCTCCCTGGTCGTGTGCGCCTTCAGCGGCTCGCACCAGGACGCCATCAAGAAGGGGTTCCAGGCGCGCGAGCGCGACGGGCTCGACGCCACCGACCGCTGGCAGGTGCCCTACCTGCCCCTCGACCCCCACGACATCGGCCGCGACTACCAGGCCGTCATCCGCGTCAACTCGCAGAGCGGCAAGGGCGGCGCCGCCTGGATCATCCAGCAGTACCTGCACCTCGACCTCCCCCGCGGCCTGCAGGTCGACTTCAGCCGCACCGTGCAGCGCATGGCCGAGCAGCGCGGGCGCGAGCTGCTGCCGGTCGAGATCACGGAGCTGTTTGAGCGCACGTACTTTTTGCGGGAGAACCCCCGCTTCGGCTTGGTGGACTACAACATCCTGCCCGACCGCACGACGAGCCCCGGGCCCCCCTCGGCCCCCGGGCGCACGCAGGACACCAAGAACATGAAGCGCGTGTTCGACGGCGTGCTGCTGGTCAACGGCGAGGAGCACCACCTGACGGGCCGCGGCACGGGCCCCATCTCGTGCCTGGCGGCGGCCCTCAAGCCCTTCGTCGGCACCGAGCTCGAGGTCCACGACTACAAGGAGCACGCCGTCGGCCGCGGGCGCGACGTGCGCGCCGCGACCTACATCGAGTGCACGGCCGGCGCCAGCAACCAGAAGGTGTGGGGCGTCGGCCTGCACGAGGACGTCCTGGCCAGCTCCCTGCACGCCATGCTGAGCGCGGCGAGCAACTTCATGAGCAGCCAGCCCAACACGCCGCAGGTGGCCCGCCCCGTGCCGCAGCGCACCCTGAGCAAGGAGCTGGACCTGGACAGCAACGGCGCCGCCAACGGTGCCGCGGTCAAGCCGGACCTGATCCGGGCCCTGGAGTCCCAGGCCGACGAGATGTGAGGTGCGAGGTGTAGCATATTTTGTCAAGACAAGAAAAGAAGAAAAAAGAAAGACAAAGCATATTCAGGATCTAAAAAAAGACAAGCATCACCGCTTGTCAAACTAAAAGTGTGGGATTTCGTGCCGTCATCGCATTTGGTGTCTCTTATTTTTCATCGGGTTTCAGGGGTTCACTCGAGCACAGCCGTTGCAATGGGGAAAAGGGGGGTGTTTCTGAGACAGAATGAAGTATGTTGGAGTACGATACACCTAGGTAGAAACATCAACAGTCCAAAGTCAACTACATCGCAAGATATCGTACGATGATAACGACGGCACACCAAAGAAGGGCACCAAAGCACAGCTGTCTTCTCTGCGACGAGCCTGGCGTCCATCCGACCAGCTTTATCTCTGTGTAAATTATTTTATTGCCCGCAGCCGTAGGGCCCACGCCTGGCAGCTGCGACGTGCGCCTAGCAAGGCGTCAGCCTTGAGTCATCCTTTGACACTGACAGAGACCGTGCAAAGTCTCCGCCGTACTGTGCGGGGCCGCTTCACCCCTCCTAAGAGACCGCCCCACCATCACAAACAAACAAAACAAAGCCAGACTGCAGCGCTCACGCGGCGGCCAGACGCTGGTTCTGGTTCCTCGCATTGAGCGCTGCAAGTCGGATGCTTGCCAGCTCGTGCATCTCGCCTCCGTAGACAAAGGCCCAGCAGACCAGATGCGGAAGACCCCCCGGCGGCGCTGCCGTCGTTGGGCGCCGCCCGGCCCAGACCAGCATTGTTTACAGCTCGCCCCTCAAACGCGTCTCGTTGCGGTGAATCCCGTTGCCAGCGTTGCCAGCTCCTCTCGTATTTCCGCACCGCCCGCAGCGACAGACTCTGCGCCCACAGCTCCTTAATTACGGGGCACCTGCGCCCGCTTCTGGCCCTCCCTTCCCTCCCGGCCTAGCGCTGAACCAACAAAGGCGCACCGTGCGAGGCACCGGGCGAAAATAGACCATAAACTGCAGGCCGCTTCCAACTAGGCCGCTGGCCAACCAGACCTCGCTCTTTCCCTCCCTTATTTTTTACTGGGAGCGGCTGCCGGCCAAAGAGCAGCAGCACAGGCCTGGCCTAGCCAACCACAGAGGCAGCAATGACCCGCTAGGCCACCTCTCTCGCCTTGGTCCTTCCCTAGACTCCAACTTCCGATTGCTCTTTCAGGCAGGACCGACCGACGTTTGCTCCCATTTTCCCACCGTGTCCAGCGTGCAGCGAACTACGCAGCGGTGTCGCCTCGCGCACTCCTTCCACTACATCATCCATCTTGCTCGTCGCTCCTGCCATCCCACGAGCACCTTCTGGCACCGCTCCTTCCAGCTCGGTATTCACATCGTATCAAATCGACACGATCCTCGTGCCCGCGTGCCCATCCCTCTTTCCTGACGGTCTCCAATTAGCCCGACTTCAGTTCATTTTATTTTTGCTTTATTTTGTGCTTGTTTTTATTCCCTATTTTGCATACCCACTTTGTCAAGCGTCGACAAAGTCCGGGGCGGTATAGACGACAAGGGCAAAAAAATACTACTACCTCCCTCCAGTCTCTGCCCTTCTTCTTCCTCCTTCTCTTCCTCTCTCTCCCTTCCACTTCTCCCTCCATCTAGCCTCGTCTCTGGTTCTACCGATCTCTGGGTTCACCCCTTCGCCCTTCCTTTACTTCTCTTCATTCTTTCACGCACATTTCTTTTTCTTTTGTCCCGTTGCCCCCTCTCTCTCGTTGTCGACGGCGCTCCCCCACTGAGGACACGCCCACCTTTTCCTTATTTTTTCTTCTCTCCCCTACGGCAGAGTAGGGAGGAAAAACAGCCGCAAAGCAGACACCATGGACGGAAACTCGGACATCAACACAATCCTGACCAATTCGTTGTCGCCTGGTACGTATCCGTGACGTTGTTTTGCGTTGTCTCTCGTGCTGCCCGTGCTGCATTTGCCTGCCCCCCAGGCACGGTGACGGCACGATCCTCGCGGGGAACGGCGATCTTGCCAACGCACGACGAGCATCGAGACGAACTGCGACGCGCCGGGACGCGCCGCAGCACGCATCGTGTCGTCTGCGCTCGCCCTGCATCGGCTGGCTCTGTTTCTCGGCTGTTTTTGTGCTTTTCTGTCGATGCCCGCCCTGCTAACTCTGACTGCCTAGACAACGCGTTGCGTCAACATGCTGAGCAGCAGCTCGAGCAGGCCGCGGCCACAAACTTTGTACGTTTCGTCTTGCCCCCCATCCACCCTCCCGTCCCCTCCCCATCAGCCACCTCCTGCTTTTTTTTGTCTGCACAGTAGCGTTTCTAACAGCATTTGTCTCGTTTCGCCAGTCCCTCTACCTCGCTACGCTCGTCCAGGAGCTCGCCAAAGAAGACGCCCCAGGACACATTCGTGCCGCCGCCGGTATTGCCCTCAAGAACGCCTTCACAGGCCGCGACCCGGCCCGCCAGGCCGACCTCCAAGCAAAATGGCTCCAGCAGACCGACCAGGACACTAAGACAAATATCAAGCAGCTCGCCCTGCAGACGCTGTCCTCGACCAACAGCCAGGCCGGCCAGGCCGCCGCCCAGGTCGTCGCCGCCATCGCCGCCGTCGAGCTGCCGCGCAACCTCTGGGCTGAGCTGATGCCCACGCTCGTCCAGAACGTCAGCCAGGGCGAGGCCCACCAGAAGCAGGCCTCCCTCACCACCATCGGCTTCGTCTGCGAGAGCCCCGACGCCGAGCTCCGCACCAGCCTCATCGGCTTCTCCAACTCCATCCTGACCGCCGTCGTCCAGGGCGCCCGCAAGGAGGAGACCAACAGCGACGTCCGGTTCGCCGCCATCACCGCCCTGAGCGACTCGCTCGAGTTCGTCGGCAACAACTTCAAGCACGAGGGCGAACGCAACTACATCATGCAGGTCGTCTGCGAGGCCACCCAGGCTCCCGACAGTCGCATCCAGCAGGGCGCCTTTGGCTGCCTGAACCGCATCATGGCGCTCTACTACGACAACATGCGGTACTACATGGAGAAGGCCCTCTTCGGACTCACCATAATGGGGATGAAGTCCGAGGACGAGGACGTCGCCAAGCTCGCCGTCGAGTTCTGGAGCACCGTGTGCGAGGAGGAGATCGCGATCGAAGACGACAACGCACAGATTGGCCCGGTCGATGACCAGGATCAGCTTCGTCCGTTTTACAACTTCGCCCGCGTCGCGACTGGCGAGGTCGTCCCCGCCCTCCTCATTCTTCTCGCCAAGCAGGACGAAGATGCCGCCGACGACGAATACAACATCTCGCGCGCTGCCTACCAGTGCCTGACCCTCTACGCCCAGGCCGTTGGCCCCACCATCATCCCCCACGTCATCCAGTTCGTGGAATCCAACCTGCGCGATTCAGACTGGCACCAGCGTGATGCCGCCGTGTCCGCTTTTGGTGCGATCATGGAGGGCCCCGACGACAAGATTCTGGAGCCGATCGTCCAGTCTGCCCTGGCCATTCTTATTTCGATGATCGATGACCCGTCGATTCAGGTCCGCGACTCGACCGCCTTCACCCTCGGCCGCATTACGGAGAACTGCCCCCGCGCAATCGACCCGGCCGTCCATCTCAACCCGCTCATCGAATCACTTTTCCGTGGCCTCCTCAACAACCCCAAGATGGCTGCGTCCTGCTGTTGGGCTCTGATGAACTTGGCCGACCGCTTCGCCGGCGACCTGGGTGCGGCGCAAAACCCGCTGACCCCCCACTTCACCCAGAGCGTCACCCAGCTGCTGTCGGTCACGGCAGCAGAGGCAGGTGCCGAGCCCGCCGTCCGCACTGCTGCATATGAGGTCCTCAACTCCTTTGTCGTCAATGCCGCCCAGGACAGCCTGCGGGATATTGCTTCTCTGTCCGACGTCATCCTGAAGCGCCTCGAGGAGACGATCCCGCTGCAGAGCCAGGTTGTCAGCGTCGAGGACAAGATCACACTGGAGGATATGCAGACGAGTCTGTGCACCGTGCTGCAGGCCATTGTCAGCCGCCTTGACAAGGAAATCGCGCCACAGGGCGACCGCATGATGGCCGGCCTGCTGCAGATCCTGTCCAACTCGGGTGGGAAGTCGTCTGTTCCGGAGGCTGTCTTCGCGTCGATTAGCAGTCTCGCCAACGCCCTCGAGGAAGACTTTGTGAAGTACATGGATGCCTTCTCTCCCTTCCTCTACAAGGCACTGGACAACCAAGAGGAATCAAGCCTGTGCTCCATGGCTATCGGCCTTGTGAGCGACATCACGCGCTCTATGGGCATTCGCAGCCAGCCGTGGTGTGACCAGTTTATGAACTACCTGCTTAACAACCTCAGAGTACGTATCATCTTTGCTCTTCCCTTCTACTCCTGCGCTACGTTGCATTTCAAAATTTACTGACATCGTTCTCAGAGCACGACTTTGTCGAACCAGTTCAAGCCGGCCATTCTCCAATGCTTTGGCGATATTGCAGGCGCCATTGGCGGCCATTTCGAATCGTATCTCTCTGTCGTTGCCCAAGTCCTGCAGCAGGCTGCCACCGTCACCGCCGGTGATGACGGAAGCTATGAGATGTTTGACTATGTCGTCTCCCTGCGTGAGGGCATCATGGATGCCTGGGGTGGTATCGTTGGTGCCATGACATCCAGCCAGAAGAGTATGTTGTTCTTTTTCCTCCCACGCCTACCGCTTCGATGTGCTCTATTTTACTAACAGCTTTGTCCAGCCGAGGTTCTCCAACCTTATGTTCAGCCCGTCTTCCAGCTGCTCAACGTCATCTCGGGCGACGGAAACCGCAGTGAGGCACTGATGCGGTCTTCCATGGGTGTTATTGGGTAGGTTCCATTCTTCGTGATACCGTCTCGACATCACACGCAACGTGCTAACCGACTTCGCAGTGATCTCGCCGAGGCTTTCCCCAACGGACAGCTTACCGAAGCTTTACGGCAGGAGTGGGTTCTCCGTCTCATCAAGGAGACTCGCACCAACCGCGAGTATTCCCAGCGCACGGTCGAGACTGCGCGGTGGGCGCGCGAGCTTGTCAAGCGCCAAATTGGCGGCACGGCGAACGTCCTCCAGACATGAACAAGGACTGTTGCCAGTCTTGTTGCCCCGTGACAGGCTTTTCCCCCCCATATCCCGCGCCCCCTTATACCCCCCTATCTTTTTTGGTTACCCCTGCACTCCATCTCACAACTTTAATTTCGCGTCGCATCCCCCGATTCATGTCACATATACACCGTCGTGCTTTTTCGTTTTTTCTTCCCCCCATACCTCCTCCCCATACCCCATACCACCTCCCTCCCCTGTATCCCCAAATCCACCCCTAACCAACCAAGCCCCATTCCATTGCTTGAATGTACAAGTTCCCTTTCATTTCAGTCTTGATAGAGAGGCGGAATCAACCAAAATTCACACCCCAAAGTTCACCAACGATCATGTAACATACCCGCCAAGTGTTTCTGGCTGGGAATGAATCCAACGTCATGTAGAAAAACAGGATAATATAACGGAAAGCATACACATTATACACAAAACAAAAAAATCAAAACTTCCAATTACAACTCTTACCTTCCCGGTTCTCTTGATCTCTTCCCCCTTCTTGTTGCTGCTTCCTACGCATTGGATGAAAAAATGTACCCTTCATGTGAAATGTTTATGTTTTTTAACGACGGGGAGGCTGCTAACGGCGTTGTTTTGAGAAAGTCGAGACCATCTCATGGAGCTGGGCAGGCAGGAAACGAGAGCGAGCCGGCTTGCTTGGCGAGCAGGCTTGCTTGGGTCTCGGGGCAATGGCTGCCAGAATGAGAACAACTGCAGTGCGTCGCTGAAGTGTTCCCCCCCATCACTATGCACGATGATATGCACGACGCAGCTGTAGAAAAGGAAATGGCGCTGGTAGCTGGCAGAGCGGCGACTTTACACTGGTAACGTGTGTGGCGTTTATTTAAGATGGGGAATGGATGGTATGCAATGGTCAAGTGGCCATCGTCCACACGGAATGAATGGAATTTTTTACGGGAAATAGAGACGATTCATGTTCAAAACCGTCCAAAAAATGTGTTCGCGATGTTTCTCATTGCTGTGGGTGCTCCCGGTCTTCTAGTATGCACACGTGACTTTTCCGTTTGAGATTTTTGGTCGCGAGTCTAAATGTGACAAGCCGACCTCTTACAAAACAAAAGTTGTACAAAGATCGAATTTCTTGTTTTCTGTTTTTTTTTTCAGAAACACACATGCGATGACGCCCCTGCCCGCGTGCCCGGCGCGGTTTGCCACGCGCAAGGCCGCCATCCTCGCGCAGCTCGCCCGGCCCGACGACGACTACACCGACGCCTCGCCCAAGGGCGCCGTGGACGAGGGCGTCCGGCCGCTGCTGGCGGTGATTAATAGCCTTGACGGGTTCGTGACGACCAGCAGCTGCGCGGGCCGGGTGGCCGTCTTTCTCGAGGGGCGGGGGGCGCGAGGGGCTGCCGAGGAGCCTTCCGCGGCGGCGGCGACGACGACGACGACAACGACACCAGTACCAACGAGAGCGTCCTCCGGCGGCAAAGGCGGCGGCGGCAAGTGGCTGTTCGTCTCGCACGACCCGCTGGTCAAGGCGGCTGCGGAGGACAGCCCAGCAGCAGCACCCTACAAGAGCTACAGCGACACGGACTGGTCCGCCGTCTTCGGCCTGGAGACCGGAGACGACGAAAGAGATGCGCCCACCGCACACGAAGACGGTGACACGCAAGAAGAGCGGCTGGTGCACTTCAAGTTTGAGCCGATGGTACGTTCCTGCCTTGGTGCTCCCGCCGCATGAGAATAGTTGACTGACTCGCATGGGCAGATTCTCCACGTCCTGACGGCCTCGCTCGCCCATGCCCAGCTCCTGCTCCGCTGCGCTTCGGCCGCGGGCTTCCGCGAGAGCGGCGCGGTCAGCATTGTGCCCGCCGCGCCCCCGGCAGGCAAGGCGAGCGAAGACGAGGGGACCGATCCTGCGATGCCCATCGTGGCCGTGCGGTCGATGGGGCTGGCGCTGGCGTCCGTGATCGGCGTCAGCCGGGACACTGACGGCGACCGCGCCAACGGCATCGTCTCCCCCCGCTACCTAGAGCGGCTGGTGCGCGTGGCTGACGAGCGGTTCGCCGTGAACCGCGCGCGGACGGAGCGCTTCCGGGCCGCCCTGGTAGCCGCGGTCGAGCAGGAGGAAGGGCGGACATCGTCGACGCCGTCATCATCCAAAAGCAAGGACGCCGGCTGGGAGGACGCCGAGGCGCGGCGCGCCCGCAAAAAGGCCGAGGGGCTGCGGCGGCAGGCGGCGCTGAAAGACATTAGCCCGGCAGATCGGGGAGACGAGGCAGACGGCACAGGAGGCGGCGGAGCATTGGACGGTGGTCTGGGATAAATTTTGCACGGAACAAAAAGAAGATAGAAAAATAAAATAATGATCGATATGAAAGCCTTTGTTCTATATGTACAGCGGTAAGAATATATATCCTACACGATCTTTTTATGACACGCTCAGCAGCCGGTCAAGCCGGTCAAAGCTTTCTTATCACCCTCCCAATGCATGCAATGCTTCCCCCCTTCACGACACGACCTTGTCGACCCACGTCGCCTCGAGCTTCCGCACCTCCTCCTTGAACGCCGCCACCTCGCGCCAGCAGTCCAGCGGCCGCCGGTCGTGCTCGCGCAGGCACCGCACGACCTCGCCGCGCGCGGCCTCGACGGGCTCGGGCAGCGGCCGGCTGACCTCGCGCTGCCGGGCCTCGAGGCGCGCCCGCAGGCCGGCGATCTCCTTCTTGACGGCGGCCGAGGAGGACGCGGCCGAGGCCGACAGCGACGCCGTCTCGTCGGCGAGCGCCTGCTCGGCGCCCTTGAGCTTGGTCAGCTGGTCGGCCTGCAGGCGGCGCAGCTCGTCGGCGACGCGGGCCTGGACGTGGAGCTCGAGGGTCTGGGCGCGGGTGACGTCGGTCTCGGCGCTGGACTGCAGCTGGTCGAGCATGTCCTGGGAGACGGACGGGGGGCCGGAGCTGGGGGGAGAACAGGGTTAGCTTTTATGAACCGTCGAGACGGCAAGAGAAGGACGGGCATCCATATCGTACCCCTTCCACACGTGTGGCGTGCTCGGCTTGGACGCGCCGGAACCCATTGTTCTTGTGATTTCGAAGGGAGAGAGACGGGGAGGGCCGTATAAAAAGTGATCTGATCCTGTGTCCGCTTTTCTGTATTTCCTTTTCCTCCGGCCTCGTGTCAATCGGCGGGCCTGGGCGCAGACACGGAACAGTCGCAATTGGGCTGGCGGTGCGGGCGTGTCCAATTGAGGGTGCACACAGCTCTGCTGGGGGGTGGTGATGGTGATGTCGTCGAAGACAAAAGAGGTGCTCTGGCAGAGAGCCGAAAAAAAGGCGTCACTATTAAAAAACGCTAGCCAAGAGAGAGCAATTGTCACACGCCCTGGCCGTCGCGCTTCCGTTGCAGCGCCAGGCGGGAATTTCCCGCGATTCAGCCGATAAGCGTTAGCGAGCCAGTTTGCACATGCCCCAAAGCTTGCGCCAGAGAGCCCAATTGGCGCCTCAGGCCATAAAGCATGTGTCAGCAGCACGTGAAGCTGGGAAGCTCCAGGGAGCTCCACCGCCAGAAGCCTTAATTAATGCTTTCCTCTTTGGGACTGCTGCTGTCTAGATTGCTCTCTTGACGGCATGCGCCATTTTGCCGGTACAGAAGGCAAAAAACAAAGCTGCAGTGCGGTTCTGTAACGCCGGTCAGTCGTTTCAGTTTTTAGCGTTTTCCTAGATTTTCCTCTTATTTTGAGTGTCTATTTGACCCTCGATTTTTTTATTCTACATTGTAAGATACGTTTTTCTGTTAACAAAGCCGGGAGTAAAATGCCACAAGTTGAATACTTTTTGCTTCTTAAATTTCGTTGCCTTTTTTGTCCATCTTTCAGTTCGTGGAAATTATCGTTGTAGAAAAATGATAGCTTTTGTCTATGCATATATATATATATATACATGTATATATATTGACAAAAAATGATAGAACGGAATTCACTTCGTGAGATATTTCATAATAGGTAAGCGGACGACCGAACCGTAGCGTTTTGCAATTTATTTGGGCGAATTTTTTCAGCAATTATTTTAATTCTATTCCCGTTTCCTCGTCATATTTTGGCCTGTTTCGCTGGAGCTCCGACATCAAAAGGGAAAGGCGAACAGAAAACGATGGTGTCTGGCACCAGCCCACACACATGGTACGATGAGCTTTGGAAAAACTAAAAGGCATATTCCAATAGAATGGCGAGAGTGGACGAAATGGCGGGAGGAACAAGTGGGACAACAACAAGAGGGGTGACGAAGGTGAACAATGAAGAGGACGGGCGAGTTGGCTTTACTGGTTGGCATTTATGATGGCATTGTGATATCGTCTTGCCCGGCCCAGGTCTGTTGCAAGGCCGAGCATTCCGCTCTTGTGCAGTCACATGACTTGCGCGGATCATAGCAGAGCGAAGCAAACGGACGCACATATCGACCTTCTCTAATGCGCGGTTGTCGCAGGTTGAACGGGGCGCAATTTTGGGGACAATGGACAAGCCAGACACCGCCCAGCAGGAAGAAAGAAGCCGTCCACAGTGGCACGCAAAAGACGTGTTCTTTGTGGGTTCATCATCAGCCCATTTGACGATTCTTTTGTTTCTCTCTTTTCACTGTCATTGTTGTCTCTTCGTCCCGGCAGCCCGGCTCTTTGCTTGGGCAATCAGGGGTGTTCTCGTCCGCTCGTTGAAGACGGACGCCTTGGCCCTTTCGCGTAGTCGCTTGTCGCTCTTCGCCCGCCGCTCGCTCTCAGCCTATTGTTTCTAGCGCGGGCGCTGCTGGTGAGAGCTTGCCCCACCAAGAGCACGCTTATTCCCCCCTGAGACCGACCTAAGCAAGCTGCAAGGGCTGAGCGACCTGCAAGGGCTGAGAGGCCTGCCACCAAGAAAAAAACGGCCTAGAAGCTTTTCACCTCCTGAAACATGGCGCCAATCACAGGGCGCGAACGGCAGCACAGCTGGCGATCTGGAAACAAATCGTTGGCCTTGTTTGCCTCCTCCTGCCTTGGGGCCCTCTTTTCTTGCCTGCTCCTAGCGTCCGTAGCATGTCGCATCCTGCGGCCAGATTCACTGGCCAAGATGTGCCGGCCGCAAAAAGGGGCAAGATGAGAGGGAGAGCGATGGGCCGAAGCCCGGCGCAACCTGGGATGATGTTCTCGGGCGATGGCCCGTTCAGCGAGAAGAAGACAGGAGAAGACACTGCTGAGCTGGCGCGGCGGTGTCGGTCAGTCTCTCTCTTATTATCCCGGGTCGTCCTCTGCATCGTAGTGATCTGCATCTTGCTTCAACCGGTTGCTTCTTTTTCTTTTCATTCCTCGTCTGTACATCTTCTGTTTCTTGACTGCGGACGGAACATTGTGCAGCTGGTTTTTCTTGTATTTTCTTTCCTTCTGAGATATCTTACGTAAACTGCGAGAAAAAGCCTCGCGCACCTTCCTAGTCTGTTCTTTTCGCTTCTCGTCCGCCCTCGCTCCTTCCCTCGGCACACCGATTTGACATCGCCGCCTTCCTTTTCTGCTGGTCTTTTCCTCTTTCATCTCGCCATTTTGAGCTACGGGCTCTCCGCCTTCACATCTGCTGGAACAGAACAATAAACGAACGACGAACGCTCCAATATACACCCCTCTCCCCCGGTCTTCTCCCGCGCGGGCTGATATTGACTGCATTGACGACCAACATTATCACCACTGCCAACCACAGCCCGGCCGGATTGTCTCTGCTCTCCCGCTTCGTCGTGTTAGTCGGCTCCTCAAACCGCTTTCTTCCTCGGCCAGCAAAACAACCACATCGAAGGACTGTGCTGGTGGGCTGAAGTTCGTTTTGTGGCCGCAGCGTGGAGAAAAGGATCAGCAACAGTGGCCGAGCGTCTTTTCAGGACTGTATTAGTCCCGCCTCTTTGGACATCCTCCCTCGCCGACTTCATCCCTAGTCCCCTGTCCGGTCCCCTGTTTTTTACTCAGCCGTTCCTGTTTTCTTGATTCTTATTTTCTGTCTCCGTCGATCTTTTGTACGTCTTCTTTTCGTTCACCTGGCTGTCTTTGTTTGGTGGTCTCGGTGCGAAACGACTTGTCCTGTTTGCCCGGCAAGGCACAGGGCGGGACACAACAGCCAGGGCAAACGCAACGACCAGAAGAAAAGAGAAATAAAAGACACGAGAAGATCACAAAAACGAGCGGAATTCGTCGTGTCAAACAGCAGGCCTGGTGCGGCCGCAAAAGAGAGGCCAAAGCAACAAAAGCGGTAGCGGTGGAACAGCGGTCAATCGTGAATAAGACGAACGACTTTCTCAATAGGCGACGAGGCCTTCACAAGGAATCACAGCGACATTACGACCACTTCTACGACCTAAATCTAGACGGCCGCAGGAATTTTTGTTGCTTCTACAGACAGCTTTTGTCCGCCCTTCCAGCTTTTTTTCTTTCTTTCACGCACCGCTGTTCACTTTCTGTTCACCTCGTCAGTACAAAGCACAATGACATTGTCCCTCCAATAAGTCGACTGGCTGCGCTCGTTCGTTTGTTTCGACCATTTTTCTTGTTCATGTACGCCGTGTGATCTCAGTACATATATTCATCGCCCGGCACCCTTGCATATTGCGCTGCACTCTAGATTTTTGTTTTTGTTTTCCGTCATTTCCGTCATTTCTTCGGCGTCTTCACATTGCCCTGCTTGTTGAAAACAAAAAAGGAGCCGCCATTTCCAAATCAAACGGCGCCCTCGCGACGACTTTGCAAATACGCCAACTTTTCTCTTCGTCGACTGGCAGAACTTTGAAGGAATTGCCATCCCGGCGCCGGTTCGCCGCACACGATACGAACGACACCCAATATGTCACAGACACAGGCGATGCGGACTACTGCATTGGCAGCGGCGGCAACGCCGTCTCCAACCCCTATTTCGGATTACGACACGGGTCTCGATGGCGTCAACCAGGTCCAAAACATGCTGTTTAAGGATATGCTGTGGTGGAGCTTGGGTATTGTCGCCATCGTTGTCCTGTCCATTCGCCTCAGCGAGATCTGCTGGTCGCAGCTGCGACACGTCTCTGCCATGTCGCAGCCAGCAGCGTCCCAAACCTACTGGCAGCGGGCCCAATGGGCCCGTATGCCGTGGATCAAGAAGCACCTGACATATGCTCCTATCTGGGCGAAACGACACAACCGCGAGATCCGCATCTCGTCCGCTCTCAACATCGGCACTTTGCCGACGCGGCTCCAGGCCGTGTTGCTGCTTACCTACTTGGTCGGCAACTTCGCCGGCATGCTCGCTCTCAACTACAGCCAGCCAGACCACTGGGCCGTACTCGCCGAATTGCGCGGCCGCTCGGGAACTCTAGCTGCCGTTAACATGGTCCCGCTGATTATATTCGCCGGACGCAGCAACCCTCTAATCCGCATTCTGCGCATTAGCTTCGACACATACAACCTTCTGCACCGCTGGCTGGGCCGCATCGTGGTACTGGAATCCTTGATTCATACCATTGCATGGATGGTGGTTCAGGTCAATGACGGTGGCTGGGCGAGCGTGAGCTTTAAGATACTCCACGACCGTTTCATCGCTTCTGGCATAGTCGGCACGGTATCCTTTATCGTTTTGGTCATCATCGCCATGTCGCCACTGCGACACGCATTCTATGAGACCTTCCTTACCACCCACATCCTGCTGGCCCTTATCATCTTCATTTGCGTCTGGGTCCACTGCGCCACCTCTGCCATCGCCGGGGGCCTCCCTCAGCTGCCTTGGGTTATCGCTATAGTTCTTCTCTGGATGGCTGAGCGCCTGACCCGCGTTGGCTTGAATGCCTACCGCTCATGGTCCCGCCATGGCTGGCCCGATGCCGTGGTCGAACCGATGCCGGGTGACTGCAGCCGCGTTACCATCCACCTTCCGCGATACGTCGATGTGCAGCCCGGCACTCACGCTTACTTGCGATTTTTCGACATTAACCCGTGGGAATGCCATCCCTTCAGCATTGCCTGGGTCGAGCATAAGCCAATCGCGGACAGCCTCCTTCCTATGACCGAGAAACTGGCCCGACAGCAAAGTGAGGAGCAATTGTTTGCGTCAGCAAGCTCTTCCTCGGCAACTTTGACCGGCTTCAACGCGACGAAGAAAGGCCACCTTCTTCGTACGTCCGTCTCTTTTGTCATTGGCGCCCAGACGGGGTTCACCCGCAAGCTGTACAACCGCGCGAGAGAAACCGGCCAGCGCGCTACCACCTTCAAGGCTCTTTTTGAGGGCCCATACGCGGGCCACCACTCTCTCGACAGCTACGGGCACGCCGTGCTCATTGCCGGCGCCACGGGAATTACCCACCAGATCAGCTATCTGCGGCACCTCATCGAGGGCTATGCCGATGGCACAGTCGCGACGCGCCGCGTCACGCTGGTGTGGATTGTGCGAGACTACGAGTCCCTCGAATGGATCCGGCCATGGATGGACGAGGTTCTGCGCCTCCCCAGCCGGCACGAGATCTTGCAGATCCGCATCTTTGTCACGCGGCCCAAGCACAACTTCCAGTCCGGCCAGCTCGGCTCGTCTGGGTCCCGCACGATACAAATGTTCCCAGGGCGGCCTAATATTCCGGTGCTCCTCCGCAAGGAGGTCTCGGAGCAGGCGGGCGCCATGTGCGTGACGGTGTGCGGGCCAGGTGCTCTGGCCGACGACGTGCGGTCCGCCGTACGTGGCGTGCTGGACGAGGGCATGGTGGTGGATTTCATCGAGGAGAGCTTTACGTGGTAGGCGTTGCGAATTTCACAATTTTTATTCATCATATTTTTAGATATTTGGCATATTGTTGGTTTAATGCAAGATAAAAACAGGCATTTTCACCCACGTTTCCCTCTTCCCTTCTTTTATCATGTATCCCGCTCCCAACGTCGGTGACGTTGACGGCCCTCGTTTCAGCATTTTTTTTACCCTCACTCTCATGTTATGACTTTGTCAACCTGTACATATTTTGCATCAGATGAAAGAGCGAGTTCGAGCAATGGAACACAAGGAAGAAGTGAATGTGTGCTACACATAGAAAAAGAGACGCAAGCCGTCCGAGGTTACAGGACATGTGGAAGGGAACGAACCGGTCTCCTTCTCCATCACTGGGCCTGTTGAGTTCTTTGCATACTTGGGAGGAGTTAATTTAAACCTTTGGGATTTTATTTTAAAATTTTTTTTTTGTTCAACTATGATACTATGTCACGTTTGCAATGACGAGCGTTTTACTTATTTCTCTGTGGCAACCACGATGCACCCCATAGCTATTTAGATGAAAAACCAACCAAATACCCCTATGCCTTTTCGATGCTCTGGAAATTCTTGCTGTGAATATAATGCTTTACGTGATTTTTGGATGGATAAGCGGAGAACGTGACTCCTTTCGTTTGCGGCTTGTCACCATCCTGCCCTGCCGTCTCTGCACCAACATCTGCATCGTGGGCATCCACCGTTTGACCCAAACGCCCGCTTCGCTTGCATCTTCTGTCTGTGATCTGTTTCGTTTGCTTAAAAACCTCCGATCTATCTTTCATATACAACGATTAGAGCAGCACATTCTCAACAGATGGTAATTCCTCCGAGGAGGTCAAAGAAACGGCTCCCGCACACGCCTCCTCCCCCTCCCCCAAGCATGAAGCAAATGCCAGTTTGGCCGAGTGGTTTAAGGCGGTAGTCCTGAGAACTGCTATCTTGGAAGAGATTCGCAGGTTCGAACCCTGCAACTGGCAACCATCGATCTGATGATTTTTTTTTGGTTCTCTTACCTTTCAGTTTATTTTCCATTTCTCCCTCTTGCTGTCGCGAGACGCTGCTGAGCGTGTCCCTTCTGCTGGCAGGACGTGCACTCGCCGCAAGAGAATAGCACTTCAAACGAATACACACCTCTCTCTGAAAGCTTGTACACAGTTTATGGTTGTATGCAAAACCCTTTCTATTTCCCTCTTGTAAGAGCCTCCGCCTCCCCGCAAGTGTCTTTGGTTTTTCTTGTTTTTATATATACACACACGCGCAGCGGCCAAGATGCTGACACGCTCTTTCCCCATCCTGCTAGGTCATCCCTTTCCTCCCGAATGACAAAAAAAATTCTATGCTCCCATCATGCTTTCCCTCCGCCCACGCTCCGCTCTCGTCGGCTCCGGTTGCGTCTCGCTTCTCTCTCTAGTAGCCGTCCTTGCCCCACTTGTTGTACTTGTCGTGCAGGCTCTTGGGCAGGTCGACGCTGGGCACGACGACCACGTTGACGGCGCTCGGCGCGTCCTTGGGCTCGGCGCTCTGGTTGCCGCCCGGGAAGTAGCGGTACTTGCCCTCGGTGGAGCCGGTCTCCCACGGCATGCCGGCCTTGGCCACGGCGGTCTCGGACGTGGACTGGGTGGGCGACTTGCCAAAGTAGTAGCCGGCGCCGGCGAGGACGGAGACCATGATGCCGCCGAGGATGTAGAGCTCCGGGTTGCGCTTGGTGTCCTGCTGGAGGGCGGTCTTCTCCTCGGCCGCGGACAGGCGGCGGGCGCTGGTGGAGAACGCGCGGCGGGCAAAGAGGGACGCCATTGTGTGTGGTTTGTGGTTGGTTTTTGGGGTTTGTGGAGAGGGCGTCGGGGGTGGTTGCGGTTGTGCGTTTTTTTGAGTCGTGATGACGGGTAGTGGTGGATGGTCTGATCGCGGAAGCTGTCTGCGCAACAACCCGAGAAATAATAGCTCTCGTCTCTGTGGTTGGTTTTTCCATGCCCGGCTGGAAGGGTGGGCTGTTACCCCAAATCCGGGCCCGCCATTGGCCAATCCCGGTTCTTTACCGCTTACTTAAGAATGAGGGATTAACACAGTACAAATGCATACCGTATGCAATAATTATAGATACTGTAATAGAGTTGATGCCTGAGGCACAAAGCTGGATTTCCACCCTGCTGGAACTGCTGGAATGAGGAGGATTGCAGAGCTGCCGGCAGGAGAGTGCGCTAGCGGCCGTGCAACCCCCCTGTGTCCCGTTTTCGTCGCTCCGGCTCCACCAAAAAGGCTCGCGACGCAGCAAAGGAGAGAAGAGACACGCGAGGGTGTGAGCGCGCACCCGAAGCTCGCCTCCCGTCATTCCTGGGCACTTTATACGAGAGGCACGTAGATGCACGAGGCCCTCGCGTGGGACAGCCATCGTAGCCGCATGCCGCATGCCGCATGCCGCATGCCGCATGTCTGCTCGCTGGGCTTGCGCTGAGCGGCCTTTCTCGCCTTCCTCGTGCACCGCTTCATTTCCGGCACTTTCTCATCACACAACGCGGCTGGCGGTGCAACGCTGCGACATCATGCAACGCCGCCTCGCGTGAAATTGCACACGGCTCCAGCAGGACGACACACTCGCCCGGTAGTGCAGCACATGCCCCCGAGTGCCCTCCTTCGCGTCGTCCCAGCAGTCGCCCCCCCCTGGTTGGCGTGGCCTGGGCTTGGCTCGTCCCTCTGGCTCGTTCCTTCTGTCTCGTCGCCTCTCTCCGTCTTTCCCTCTTTTCCTCTTTCCTCCACCTATAACACTAGCGCGGTATAGCCCCTGTTCAGGTCACACCCCTATTCGCCCTGCTCTTGCCTGTTCTTGCTCTCGCCTGCTCCCAGATGCCCTTTCCGCCACTTTCCCCTTTCTTGTTTTCTTACTTTCCCCTTGTTTTCCCCCTAGTGTCGTCCCTGCCCCAGTAACGGAGCCACTGACAGCCTGCCGCTTCTCCTTGCCTGCATTCTCCTTCCTGCATACTACTGCTGCAGGTTTGGTGTGTGTGCTCCTCTCTGCGTGCTTCTGTGTGTGTCCGCGCACCCAATTCTTTGTTCTTACTTGTCCGCACAGTCCCGCTCCCTCCGTCAAATTTGTCTAGACGCCTTTTTTTCTCTTTGTCACCACACGTCTCGCTGCGCTGCGCACGAACACACACACCACCATTTCGTCCGACTTCCCGTCCTTCCTTTCCATTCGATTTCTTCTTCGCCGGCTTCTTCTCTATACGTTCTCTTTATTAATCTGTCTGCCTGTTTCCTTCTGCCGCATTTTTTTTTTGAGAATTTGTTTTGGGCTCTGCAGCGTCTACGACTCCCGACTGCTCCGACGACGCGAATAGAAAATAAGAAAGCGAAGACGATGCGCTGATGGCTGTTTCGTCGCCGTTTTGACGCACCCCGTGAACCGAATCCGAGCGATCCGTCGACATATTTATCCATCTTCTTGCGCGATTCGACACGGACGGGGCACAGCTCACACATAATTACACCATAGAATTCGACACCGAAGACATAGTTCACACATCATTTCAGCACAGCATCTCTCACACTCCCATCGATGTCATCCCAAGAACCAGAGGCGCGCGGCGCCTCGCCCGTCTCCGACGATGAACACACGTTCCCCACCTTCCCTTCCACGCGGTCCGAAGCACCCGGCAACGCGCCCAGCATCATTTCCTCACGCATGACCGACATCATGTCCGACGACGGCGCTGGCGATACCCCCGGCACCGCGGGAGCTGATGCTGCTGGCGGCTCGTCTTCGTCTCGTCCACCGACATCGCGGACGGGCCGCTCGTCGGCACGAAACTCGCAGATGCCGCAGCCCGCACACTTGCAGAACCTCCGCCGCGGTTTGTCTGGAAAGCGGTCCAGCGCGGGGGCGAGTAGCGTGGCAGGCGCCGCCGCGTATGGTGGCCGCCCGGTCAGCTCGACCAGCCGCAGCCACGTTCCGTCTCTCACCTCGCACGCCTTTTTCCATCCCATGAGCTCCCAGAAACTGCAGGCCCAGCGGGGCAGCGTCACGCGGCCCCGGCAGTCCCAGCTCGGCCTGCAGCAGATGCAAGCCGGTGCGAGCGAGGCTGCGGCTGCTGGACAGCCTGCCACTGCTCCCGCCCAGCACACTGCGCCGTACACACGACCGATCTCGCGCGGCTCCGAGTACACGGACCAAATGACCGTCGACCGCATAACGGCCAACACTAGCCCCACGGGAGGCTTTTACGCCGCCGCCTCGCTTACCGACAGCGTGCGACCGCTGCATCAGCAGAGCCGGACAGCGGCAGGCTTTGGCGGACCCGATGCAGGAGCAGGAGCAGAAGCAGGAGCAGCAGCAGGAGAAGGAGCTGGCACGGCAGCTGGCACAGAGCCGGCGGCTGCGGGTGGCCGTGGTGGTAACCTCACGATACGCGTCGACAAGGCGTTCAAGTCTGGGAATGTTGGCACCCTGCCTACGCCGGTACGCACGCCCAAGTCATTCCGCTCGAGTTTCATGCTGCCGGGCAAGGGCGGCAGCGGAGGCGACGGACCCGGTGTTAACCGTGACATCCAGGGCGGCGAGAAGCTCGAATCTGTGGCTTCGACGCCTCAGCGCAGTCCCTCGGCCACATCTCATCCTTCAAACGGCACCCATGGGCCAAGCGGACTGGCGGGCGATCGGAGGACGAGCCAAGGCATCACCGGAAGCAAGGCTGGCACGAGCACAAGCTCGGGCAAGAACTACCAGTTTTTCCAAGGAAACACGGTGTTCTGCTTGGGCGGACGCTTTGAGAACACAAAGTCGCGGCCGATCAATATTGCGACGGGCGGCCTGGTGATCATTCCGTGCATCCTGTTCTTTATTTTTTCGGCGTCGTGGCTGTGGCACAATGTGTCGCCGGCCATTCCGCTGACGTTTGCCTACGTCTTTTACATTTGCGTGTCGTCGTTCTTCCACGCGTCCGTGACGGATCCTGGCATCCTCCCCCGGAATCTTCACCAGTTTCCCGCGCCTGACGAGAACGACGACCCCCTGCGGCTGGGCCCGCCGACGACCGACTGGGCGCTGATAAAGTCGTGCGAGTCGTCGACGGCCGCCATGGAAGTGCCCGTCAAGTACTGCCGGACGTGCAACATCTGGCGCCCCCCCCGGGCCCACCACTGCCGCATGTGCGACAACTGCGTCGAGACGGCCGACCACCACTGCGTGTGGCTCAACAACTGCGTGGGCCGGCGCAACTACCGCTACTTCTTCACGTTTGTGACCTCGTGCACGGTGCTGTCGCTGTACCTGATGGCGGCGTCGCTGGCGCAGATCCTCGTGTACAGCCACCGCGAGTCCGTCTCGTTCGGCCACGCCATCAGCCACTTCCGCGTGCCCTTCGCGATGTTCATCTACGGCATCCTGACGACCTCGTACCCGCTGCCGCTCATGGGCTACCACTTGTTCCTGATGGCGCGCGGCGAGACGACGCGCGAGTTCCTCAACTCGCACAAGTTCCCCAAGAAGGACCGGTACCGCGCCTACACGCAGGGCAGCATGTTCCTGAACTGGGTCGCCGTCCTCTGCCGCCCGCGGCCGCCGACCTACCTCCAGTTCAAGCGGCCGCACAGGCAGGGGGACCAGCGGCTGGCGGCTGAGCCGACCAAGGTGACGGCCCGCAAGAACCGCAGCGGTGGCGCCGGCAGCAGCAACGCCGCCTCCGACGGTTTTAATAAGGGTGACGCCCTCGAGATGCAGCACGTCACCGGGCCAGCGGTCCCCAATAGTGCCGGCGGCTTCCAAGGGCCTGTCGCATTACGGAGCTAGTCGACCGTGACCACAATGCCTTTCGGTTCTGAGGGTGTCCTGTTGCGGAACTAGTAGTCCGTTTGACCCTGACGAAGGTCGACCTCTTTTCGTGTCCTTTCTTCTACGTTATGCATTCTTCGTTTCTTCACTTCTACTTGGGAACGGATACCTTACACTCTTACTGCCTTGTAACTCTCTTTTCTTCAGTCTTTTGTTGTCCATACTTGTTTTTTTCTTCTTTAACTCAAAATACCCTTTTATGTTTTTTTTCTATTTTATTTTCTTTTTTATAGAGCCCTCGTACAACTACAGCGAGCTAGCTTTCCTCTCTCCTTATCCGGGCCTGGCCTCATTTCCTTATGTTACGCGTGTTGGCTTTGCTGGGGGAATTGCTGGGCCACCAAAAAAAAAAAAGAAAGACCGCGCTGCATGTCAATGCTGCAAAGCACGCACCCGGCAAGCACTCTGTTGGTTCGCATTTCTTAGCCTTTCTCCGTCTTTTTTCCTCCCTTACTATTTTCCTTAACTCTTATTTTACTCTATCGATATATATGTAATGTAGTGTGCAGTTGTCGGTTCTGGGTGTGTATAGATAGCCGGCAAAGCGCCTCGAGACAGTTCGGGGACGCCAACCACAAAGAAAAATACAAATATAATTTAGAGTCTGCCCCCTTTCTACATGGATTACGGCTGGGCGAGTGAAACGCGGTGAATAACAAAGCACCACACCAGAAAAGAGGTGGATCTGTCGATCTTGCATGAAGTGAGGAAAAAAAATGATAAATCTCGGTCATACTGTCACCCCAGACAAAACCCCGGGCCACATTGCCCTGCCCAACGCCCTGCCCATGTCTCGGTGAAAAGGTCTGCGTGCATCTCGGAGATACGCTGACGTCGTTTCCCGCCAGTTTTGACAAGTGTTGGCACTGAGAGATCGAAAAAGCGGGGCCGCTTTACCCGTTGGTTGCTTTGTCGTTGCGGCCGTGCCAATTGCGCTTTCCTCTCCCCGCCCACTGGAAGAGAAAATTATCTTACATAAACCCCGACGTCCAGCAAAACCCCGTGCCCCGAACAAAAAAAGGCCGACCTCCGCCAACAGAAGAACGAACAACGATTTCCCCTGTACACACATTTCCCTCCTCTTCGCTGGTCTACCTTCGCCTCTCTCGTCCGCTTCTCGCGACTGTACTCGCCATCGCTGCGCGCTCTCCGTCGCACCGCTTTCTGCCGATATCAAACTTTCTCTTCTTCCTCGTCCTCGACCTCCCCGACGAAAAATCGACGCTTCCGAACAAATGTCTCTCGCACCCGCGCGTTCCGAGGCGCTGCAGGTCCTCTCCCTGGTGCGTTTTTGCGCCCCCGCTGTGCTTCTCGCTCTCGTCTCTTTTGCCCCCGTCTCTTTTGCCCTCGCTCGCCGCTAACCCCTCCAGTACCGCCAGCTCCTCCGCCAGGCCCAGCACTTCCCGGAGTACAACTTCCGCGAGTACGCCCGGCGCCGCACCCGCGACGCCTTCCGCGAGCACAAGGCCGAGTCCGACCCGCGCCAGGTCCAGGCCCTCGTCCAGCGGGGGCTCAAGGAGCTGCAGATGATGCAGGTGGGTGCCCAAAGAACCAAGGGAGAGAAACAGATCATGTTATCGTTGCTGTATAACTAACCTCGGAAACAGCGCCAAACAACGCTGGGCAACTTTTACCAGACAGATCGGTTGGTGGTGGAGACGACGGTAAGGCCTTTTCTGTCGAGCATGGCGACCGTGCGACGCTAACATACGCAGGGCCGGCAAAAGGGCGCACACGGCGGGCTGATCCGGGAGCGGGGGACGGAGTGAACCGGAAGGCCGAAGTTCCGATCGACGACGCCGACGAGACCCGAGACACGGCTGAACACATTTGAACTCGCGGCCCCCCCTCCCCGCTTCGACACACTTCCCTCACATGTACTGCGGCCGGTCGATCACGAGAACCGGGGGGGGGACCATGGCTCTCTGAGGCAGACAGGCAAAAAATAGAACAAGCCGGAAAACGAGAGACATACGACAGACGTTATGCATGGGCACAATTGTTTTGGAGTGCTGCGAGTCACGTTTTAATGTACGATATCCAAGACGGAAAGGCGGAGAAGCGGTTGGCAGCGTGAGGAAAAACGTGGGTGTGCATTTTTGGGGGGTTTTTTTTTTTTTGCAAATGGCGTCAAGACAAAAGAGTCCCATCTTCTTCTGGGTTGGTTTTATCGTAGCCCCGAGGGGGGCTGGAGCGTTGTTTGGTTTTGCCATCTCTCCCATCCGCTGCAAGAACGGCTACATGCTGTTATATAAAAAAAAATATGAAACAAGATATATTCCTCTTTACAGTTATGTCTACAGGCAAGGACCAAGAAAAGGCGAAACGGCGACGAGTGAAAATATGTGATGGATATAAAAAAAAAACAAGGATAACGGAATGCAAAAAGCAATAAAAGTACAGCCAATGATGACGTGAAGTACAGCTATGAAAAAAACAGAAACACTCAAGAGACAAAACAAAACACATGTACTGTGCCCCGAATACAAAGTACAGCAATACACCCCCTTTCCTTTAGAAGGGCAAACAGAGGAAGGAAATCCGTAAAAAGAACCATAAACGTTTCATGCCCACTTAAAAAAGAGCGACCGACTCCGGAAAACAAGATGGTGCCTACGAGCTTGTTTCGTCTGCGGCAGGCGCTTCGCTCTCGGCGGGTCTCTCGTCCCCAGCAGCGTCTGCGCTGGCTGCTGCTGGCTCAACCGCCGGCGCTGCCGTAGGAGCCGGAGCGGCGGCAGCAGCAGCAGGGGCGGCGTCTTCTGACTCGGCCGCTGGCTCAGCTGTCGGCGCATCGCTCTCTGGAGCCGGGGCCGGCTCGGCTTCGGGGGCTGCTGCTGCCGGCTCGGCCGCTGCCTCCGACACGGCAGGCTCTTCCGAGACCGGAGCAGAGGTGGCAGCAGCAGCAGAAGCAGCAGCGGGTTCCGGCGTCGGCTCTGCAGGCGTCTTTTCGGGGCTGGGTTCACGAGCCGGCTCGGGCGCAGGCTCTGGTGCAGATTCAGGCGCCGCCTCTTCTGCTGCTGCTGGCTCCGGCTCGGGCACCGCCGCTGCCGCTGGTTTTTCGTCTAGAGCAACATCCGGTGCGGGTTCGGATTCGGCCTTGACGTTGGGGACTGACTCAGGCTCCGCAGCCGTGGGCTCAGAAACAGAGTCGGCAAGCGGTTCCGGCGCAGACTCCGGCGCAGGCTCAGGCTCAGCAGCAGGGACAGGGGCGGGAGGCGATGGAGACGGGGCCGCCGCAGTTGCTGCCGGTGGCTCTTCCATGCTCTCGTCCTTTGGCTGCTCTGGCTCCACAGCCGCCTGCTCTGCCGGCTGGTCGAGCATCGGCTCGTCGTGCTGCTCCTCCGTGCCCTCTTTCGTCGCAGGCGATACCTCCGCCTGCGCCTGCTGCTGCTGCTGCTGCTGCTCGTGGGCCTGCTCTTGCTCCTGGCCCGATTCGTTCGCTGGCGGTGCGGGAACGTCGGTCATATCCTCGTCCTGGGGCTCCTCCTTGGGTACAGGCGCCAGGGATTCCTCCTTTTCCTCCTTCGTCGGGGCCTCTTCGCTCAGCTCTTTCGGCACCGGCTGCTCTGCTGCGTCTGCGCCTGCAGGCGGATAGTCGCTGACTTGTGGCAGCGGCAGTTGTTCTAACGGTGGCACCTGCGCTCCCTCGGGTAGCGGTGCGGCGAGCCCTGGCGCTGTGGTCGCCCCGGGGACCCCCGTCTCCGCCGAGGAAGAAGCAGCCGCGGCGGCCGCAGCGGCAGCCGCTGCCGCTCGGCTTCGCTGCAGACCGACCGGCAGGACGCCCTTCTTACGGCCCCGTCCCACCTTGCCCTTGCGCCGGGGCGGCGGGTTCCGCTTGCGGCTTGGCGTGCTCTGCTGGGGCGGCGGCGGCAGGTCGCGGTTCGAGGCCGGCACGAGGGTGGTCGACAGGATCTCGCCGTCGGCCAGCTGCTGGCCCTCGGCCAGCGTGACCGTCTGCTCGTAGGGGTTGCCGGCGGCGTCGCGGCGGCGCACCTTGGCCACGGTGACCATGGGCATGCTGAGGCTCGTGCTGGCCTGGCTGTTCTCGGCCGTCGACTTGGGCGGCAGCACGATGGTGTTCTTGCGGCGCTTGGCGAGGTGCGTCGACATGGGCGACTCGACGTCGCGCGGCATCTGCTTCCACACCTTCACGGTGTAGCCCTCCTTGTTGACCAGGCCGTGCTTCTTCTTGTCGCCGCCGCTGCCGCCGCCGGCATGGGCACCGGCGCCAGCGCCCGCCGCGCCTCCTGCGCCGGCGCCACCACTGCCACCACTGCCACCATGAGCGCCGTGTCCGTTGGCGCTGCTGCCGCCGCCAGCACCAGCGCCAGCGCTACCGCCGGCGTGACCAGCACTGGCGCCGCTGGCAGGTCCGCCGTTGGCTGTGTTGGCGCCACCTCCAGCCGCCGCCGCAGCCGCTGCCGCGCCGTCGGCTTCCGTCTCCTCCTCTTCGACCTCGATGGGCGCCCGCCGCTTGTAGAGGACGCCCGAGCGCGCGGCGCGCAGCAGGTCCTGGGAGTGCGGCGGCAGGAGCTGCCAGTCTTTGGGCATGCCGAAGGGCAGCTCGTAGGCCCAGCGGTTGTTCGTCTTGGACTCGCTCGCGTGCGCGGTCGGCGGCGGCTCGATGCTGATCCACTCGTGGCGCCACTGGCGGACGGGCAGGCCCTCGAAGTCGTCGTGCTCCGGGTAGGCATTGCGGTTGCCGCGCCTGGTCTGCGTGCTTATCCTGTACTGGTGTCCCGGGAGAGGTCCATGTTAGAAAGAGAGAGGGTGTTGCGCAATGATTTGCGACGCGAAAAAACAGAAGCAAAAAGATGAAGAAAGACATACAGAGGGCGCCATGGCGACGGGCTTTGTTTGCGAGTGCCCGTCGTTGGTTCGCGTCGCCGGCAGTGGTCGAGTTCGCGCAACACTGTCAAGGGTTGTAGCACATGCGCCGATATCAAAACAGAGTGCGCCCGAAGACCTTAGTGTTTGGTAGGTCCCCTTCTAACACGCACGCCAGGGAGGAAATACGCGACGAGGATACGACACGGACCGCTGTGGCGACGTCCCTTAGTCAAGAACAACAACAATCCAACAATCCCAAAAATAAGAAATAAAAAGAGGACAAAAACAGCGGCCCACTTGTGATGGTCGGCATACGGCGTCGGGGGGCGGAGGAAGGCTGGTCGTCCAGGGGGGGGGGATGCAGAGGCGGAGCAAATGGGGAAGACGGGCCAGAGTGAAGCAGATCGCGACGCAAAAATTGGACTAGCCAGGGGCCGCGAGTTGGCCAATTCTGATTATGTAATAAAGTTTGAAATCACGTGCCAAATCGGAGTGTGGACGATTCACACAAGCAAGGCTTAGGACGATAATGTTTATTTCCAACTATGCTCAATTTACAAAATTTTCTCTAAGAGAATTGTGTTGTTGCTATAGATTCGATTGGCCCTCATTTCCGACTCAGACACGTTGTCCGGGAATCATCTCGTCTTCCTAGCCGAGAGCCAGCCATGGCGCTCACCGGAGGAGGTTGCGCACGGCGAATCTGGCACGTCTGCGCACGAGGCGCGCCACGTCCAGACCCCAGTCGCGCCAGTAATCCCACAGGTAGGCGCTGGGCATGGTGACGAAGCGCGGGTCGAAGAATGTGGGCATGCAGACGCACCAGTGGTACGGGCTGAGGACGACGGGGGAGTTGGCCGCCGACGACGACGTGTTGCCGAACGTGGGCAAAAAGTGGCGGTAGGCGCCCGAGAACGACGCCAGGTGCGCCGAGCAGCTGTCCGTGTCCTGGTGGTACTGAAGCACGTAGTGGTGCAGGTATGTGCGCGGGAAGTCGGCGTTGTGGTCGAGCCAGAGGCGGCGCTCGGCCACGGCGCTGGCGAGCACGACGCCCGTGAAGACGACGAAGAGGCAGATGAGCAGCTCGGCCAGGGCGTCGCGCGGGAACTGCGGCGGCAAGAAGGCGAGCGAGGCGGAGGAGGAGGAGGAGGAGGAGGAGGAGGGCGGCATCGGCGGCATGTCCGTCGTCTGGGCGGAGTGGACCAGCAGCTGTTCAGGCGGCTTTTGCGACTGACGTCGGGCTTGCCGTCTCTGCTCCCATCTTCGCTGCACGCCCCGAACGATGTCAAAACCCAAGAGGGCGTGGACCACATGCCAGAGGAGACCGTACAGGGGTGCCGCGTACGCCGCCTTGACCCAGGCGCCCACGGCGAGGACGTTGTCCAGCTGATTGCGTACCCGCAGTAGCACGGCGAGGAACACGTCGAACGCCGAGATGAAGAACCCGGGCCCGAGCGGCGGCCGCGTCTTGGTGATGGTGTACATCCTTGCCAGGTGGGGCCGCGAGGGCGTCGGCGGCGGCGGGTGCCGCAGCGGCGGCGGCCGCCTGAGGAGCTGCCGGGTCACGTCGACGAGCCGCTGCCGCTCGCTCAACGACGACGACCGCGGCGGGTGAGGCGATGGTTGCGGAAGGGGCTGCACGCCTAGCTGTTGGTTTTCTTCTCCGGTCCTGCCGTGATCTCTATTCTCTTCAAGCAGGCTGGCCTGTTGCGGCGGCTGCTCCGTGCCGTCCATGCCCGGCCACACACCGTCGAGGAACTCGTCGTCGACCAGCGACTGCAAGAAGCCGCGGAGCTGGTCGTTTTCCTCACTCGCCTGGGCCCGCTCCGCCTCGGCCACATCCCGCTCGTACGTGGCCTTCTCGGCCATGTACAGGGCGGCATCGCGCTCCTCGGTCAGCCTGGCCAGTTCGTTTTGCATCCCCTTGATGGCGTCTTGTCGAGCGTCCTGCAGTCTCTTTTTGATGTTTTCCTCCGCCCGGGTCGCAACAGGACCGAAGACGGTGACCGAGCTGCTGTGGTTGGCTGTTTGCTGCGGTTGTTCGCCCTGCTCGTCCTCACTTTCTACGATAACGGAATGCCTTGGGTGGTGCCTGTCAAAGTTATTTTGACGACGCCTCGTCTCATCCGGAAGAGGTGGTGAAAGAGGCTCCATGTCGCTGACATCGCCATCGTCGTCATCCTCGCCATCGTCGCCACCGTCGCCATCGCTGCCATGTATATTGCTCGGTGAGCCGACTTGAGGGCTTTGTTTCGCCGCAAGACGGTCGCTCCTCTTCATGGCATTCCACACACGGTTTTCGTCGTCCAGGCCATTGCCTGCTGGATTATGGATGCCCTCTTCCAAGGCGGAACCACTGACATCCTGGGCCGGCCTGGCGTAGTTCATCACCGGGGTCGAAAACAGGTTGCGAGCGGTCAGCAGAGACGGTGAAAGCCCCGCTGCCGGCTCCTGGAGACCAGAGCTGTCCGACCTTGGCGGTGCCGGTTCGTTGTTGCGGTTATTGTAGTGGTAGGCTCTTTGCCGGTTGCGCGTGGACCGGTACAGCAGGCGGACCAGGCGACCCACGGGCCCGAGCGGGTCTAGAGGCCCCCGGAGTTCTTCCGAGAGCGCCTGGTGCACCTCTTGGCTCTTTTGCATCTCGGACATGAGGGCGCTGTTGACGCTGACAAGGAGGTCGTATAGCTGGACCTCATCATCTGCATTTTTGGCGTCTTTGGTGTCTTTGTCGTCGTTTCCATTCGTCGTAACCGCAGTTGCCCGGTGTTTCCCCTTGTCTCTGACGCCTCCCGTCTCGGCCGGCGTACTCTTCTCGTTCTCGTCCTCTTCTCTGCCCTTACCCGCACTCTGCTCGCTGGCCTCCTGCTGCTGGCTGCTATCGCCGCCCTCTGGAATAGTCGGTGTCTTTGGCTCTGTGTGCAGAAAAGGTGACGGGACCTGAATCGCGCTCGGCAGCTGCACAGACGACACGACTTCGTCCTTGCTGCCGGCGGACGGTTTGCCATCGGTGGCTCCGGGGACCATGTGCGGGATATTTGTGTTGATGGAAAACCGCCTCGGGCGCCCCTTGCCTTGCGGTCGTCTTCTCTGCCTAGGCCCACCCTCGGGCTTTGATTCTGATGTCTCTGCTGCCTCTGCTGCCTTTGATGCCCCCGTGGCTTGCGGAGGCTGTTCTCGATCTGCCATTGTAGCTGATGTCTGCACCGGACAGACGTGGTCGCGTCACCGATTCTGGACAAGTCTCGTAGCCTTGCTACAGATTGAAATGGACAAACGCGCAAAAAGGAAACACAATTTCTTCGATCAGAATTCAAAATTTAACCTCGTGGATGAAATAGCCTTGTCTTTTCAAAACCCGTCCCTACATCTCGAGCCCCTACGATTAAAAACCTGGGAGCAGCCCCCCAAAGAAGCCATCCTGACCGAACGCGGCACTTCTCACTGGATAAACAAAGAACAGCGCAAGACGAAAAGGTCAAAGAGGCCATTGTCTCGAGGCGTGGTGGTATGGGGATGCCACAGGGATGCCCATGCCTGTTGGCTGTGCCGAAATCGGAAATCTGAAAGAAAGAGAGAAAGAAAGCTATGCTATTGCAGCATCCGATGAGCACGGGACCTTGTCGGGTTTGATTTTACCTGAAACAAGAAGGCAGAAAGCAAAGTAAGAAAGAAGGAGCATCGTCAAATGGGAATGCTTCGCGAGCAGCTGGAACGGAGAACGAGGTTCGGCGTGTAAGTCGCCTTCCATCGGGGAAAATAGGAAGGGCACGGACGAGCGCTGGACGCGAGCATCACCGCTAGTGACCGTGTAAGATGTCCCCCCCGGAGTTTGTCGTTGTTTGCCCGTCGATCCTCACTCGCTAGCAACTGAGCCAAGCCAAGGCTGGCAGCGCCTCGTTCCAGGGATTGGCGGCCATATAGACGCCCCGATGCTGACTGCCAGCAGCACAAGAGCCAAGGCGGCGCTGTTCCTGACCAGGTCCTTTGAGCTGGTATGCGTCCGTATTTAATTGGGCTAGTCGCCAGATTGAGGGCACACAGAACAGCATGCTCGTTGTGACGAGTTGATTGGAAACGAACGGCTCATACAGCCCTAACTTGGATACCTACCCACTGCACTGCATGCAGGGCCTTTTCTATTTTCTCTTATCAGTTTTTTAACTTTTCGCACGTGATAGCGCTCCAGCCCGAATGGCTGCCGTTCTGCGCCGTCCCGTTTCCGCCGCCTTCTCGTCGGCTTCCAACAACACCACCGGCAAGCTCAGCTCCACCACCACCACCACCACCACCACCGCCAGCAAGGTTGGACGCCTGCACACAACATCCACCATGTCGTCATCGTTGCCACCCACCGCGGCGCCTCCGCCGCCGGAAGACCCGCGCGACAGTCAGACGTGCACGCTGCCCGACGGCCGAAAGCTGGGCTTTGCCGAGTACGGCGCCGCCGACGGCCACCCGCTCATCTACCTCCACGGGTTTCCCTCGTCGCGCCTCGAGGGCGCCGCCGCGGACGCGCTCGCCAAGCACCACAGGCTGCGCGTCCTAGCCCTGGACCGCCCCGGCTACGGCCTGTCCACGCCGCTGCCCGGCCGCCGCCTGTTCGACTTCCCCGACGACGTGCTGGCCTTTGCCGCGGCGCAGCGCCTGGGCCGCTTCGGCATCATGGGCGCCTCGGGCGGCGGGCCCTACGCGCTGGCGTGCGCGCGCAAGCTGCCGCCGGGCGCGC
>WNYD01000139.1:0-79299 GCA_021396205.1 Sporothrix brunneoviolacea
CATGTGCTGGCGGGTTTTTTACCTTTACTCTGTTTTGGTTTTTTTTTGGGTTAATTTTTTTACTTTTAATACCCCCCCCCCCCCCCCCCCCCGGCTAACCTTTCAGCCTCGCGCTCGGCCTGTTCATCTCTATGCTGGACACCTCCATCGTGTCCACCAGCCTGCTTGCCATTGCCATCGAGTTCAACAGCTTTGACACCATCAACTGGGTCGTGCTCTCGTACACCCTCTGCTACCTCGGCTTTGCCGTCTCTTTTACACAGCTGGCCGACATCTACGGGCGACGCAATGCCTTTCTGGGTGCCTTTGTCCTGTTCTCTGGCTTCTCCATCGGCTGTGCCTGTGCAAAGACGCTCAACCAGTTGATTGTGTTTCGTGCTCTCCAAGGGATTGGCGGGTCTGGTACGTTCTGCTGAGACACTTTGTGTTGAAATCAACATTCAGCTAACAATCCCTTTCCCAGGACTCTACTGCCTCTCCATGGTCATCCTGCCCGAGGTCACTCCCATGCGCTGGATGCAGGCCATCGGTGGTCTCTGTGGCGCGGTGCTCGCCGTGTCAGGTGTGCTCGGTCCCGTTCTCGGCGGCGTCTTGACACACAGCGCCACCTGGCGGTGGATTTTCTGGATCAAGTATGTCCGTCTCTCCTTGTCTCGGCTACCCTTCTTCATTGACCTCCCACCCAAGTGTCCCCATCGGCATCGTCGCCTCGGTCCTCTTCTACCTCGCCTGGCCCAAACCGGGACAGATCATCGAGGTCGAACGCGTCGGCTGGCTCGAGGTTGATTTCACCGGGTCTGCCCTGCTCATTCCTTCGTCCGTGCTGGTCGTGTTTGCCATCCAGCACGCCGGCAGCGATCCGTCCCAGTGGACCAAGGCCGTATTTCTCGTGCCCTTTTTTATTGGTGTTGCCTGCTTGGCTGCGTTTTTCGTCTGGGAGCACATCTTTGTCCGTCGCTGGCCCACGAAAGCGGCCGTCTGGCCCCAGACCTTGACACGCAACCGCGTCTACGTCGGCGGTCTCCTGAGCACGGCCTTGGTCGCCTTCCCGTTTTTCACTGTGGTGTTCGCCCTGCCCCTCCGCTTCCAGCTCGTCAACCACGAGTCGTCTGCCTTTGCTGGCATCCTGCTGCTGCCGCTTCTCGGTGCCAGCGCTCTTGGCAGCGTCTTTGGGGCTGGTGCCAGTCGCACAGTGGACCATGTGTTTGAGACTATTCTTGTTGCAGGGGCCCTGATCGTCCTCGGATGCGGGCTCCTGACGACGCTCGCCCCAGTCCAAGCCCTGGAAGCCAAGTGCCTCGGCTTCTCTGCCATCCTCGGGTTTGGAGTCGGTCTCATCAATGCCGGCGGCATCATGCTGGTTGCCTTTGAAGCGCCCGTCGGGACGCGTGCCGTGGCACAAGGCCTCCTCGCGCAGATGCGCATGTTTGGCGGTAGTATAGGTATCGCGGCGTCGAGCGGTGCTGAGTAAGAGCATAGCCGACGAGCTTGGCAGTATTCCTGGCGGTTCTGGTTTTGGTTCCGGTACCGGCAGCGTCGCCCTCAACCCCGAGGAGGGTCTGAAGAACATGCCCGAGGCGATGGCCGTGCTGCTTCGAGAGATCTATGCCAAGGCATTCAAGACTGACATGTGGTTGAGCGCCATTATGGGTGCGGTGGGCATTCTCTGTACACTGTCCATCTATCGTAAGGCACGGCGGACGATTGACGAGATCCGGGAGGAGCAGATCATGCGAGAGATCGAGCGACGAAGGGCAAAGGCCAGTTAAAGGATGGATTGTTTGGTTTGGGTCTTTTCAGACTTTCGGTGTTTCTTCTTTCGGGACGACTCTGTATAAAATGCCCGGCTTGTTCGACGTCCAAGAATTGTCAGTATAAGACCAAGAGATGACAAACAAGCGGGACAGATGTATTCACCCGCCCGACCAAATGGCATTGTCCCAGAGAAGATGTTGAGAGCTGTTGTGGCCACGACGACGATTTTGCAGGATTTCTGGCTATGCCTGCGGTGTGTCTAGAGGTGCCTGTGTTTCCTAGTTCGGATCTGTCACCCGTTCTTGCGTCTCTAGCCCGCCAAGCACACCTCAGACTCAACTGGCACAGCAGCTGTCCACATATCGTCTCGGCCGCGGGCCAGAACTGCACATCTAAACCGCTCCGAGGTCAAGTGGGACGCTTATGATGTTTATATGCAACGGCAAATACATCCACAGCCTTGTGTTTTAGGTGTTGCCCACGTGCAAATACAAACGGTGTGTATTCGTGTCCGACACCTGTTCTCACTCCTGGATGTACTCTTGGTGCAGTGCAGCTGGTCTTCCAGTGGCCATGGCAAATACGTCTCTTATATATTCATGTATCAATATGGGTCTATCCAACCTTCCTATTTTTCCTGTATCATCCTAGTAGAAAAGACGAACCCTGCCATTCAGGAAAAACGTTATTAATAAAATCATATAAAAAATAAATATAAAAAAATCAACAAACCCATATTAAGCCACAGCTATAATACAGACACGAGAGTTCATTTTACGTCCTCAAGTGTGAGTTTCAAGCTTCCTAAGTTGCAGTTGAGATTATTTATACACAGATGTAGCGCAGGACAGCACAGGCGTGCCGGATTGGCAGGGGTGAAAATGATAAGATTCGTCTTTTGTAAGATCAAATGTCACCCTAGGGGTTTGGGTTATGGGGACTTCCCAGAACAGCCGCGTAATATCTCCCGATGCTGGTCAACCTTTATCCTTTATCATGCAATCCGTCTTGAACTAGAGCAGCTTACGAAACGTCATTCAGAACTCCCAAGTGAAATAAGCTTCTTACCTCAGCTTGGAAATACCGTATACGTGGTATTAACGGCTATACGTGCCGTGCATTAGTGGAAAATATTAGCCGCCGCATTAGCAGACGAAGTCATAGTCAGCACAAATCCCGGCTGACAACTCCGGAGCAACCGGTAGCTAACCACACAACCACGTGCTTAAAGTTCAATTTCTTTGAATTACTCGAGCCACAGTTCAACGTCGTGAAGGCTATAAGAAGGACAAACAAGTCATATCGAAATTGGCCCTTTCTGTTTCATCCCGTGGCTGGTTCCAGTCGAGATTGGCCATCTCTTGCCTGGGAATCCCTGCCTACATCGAGATCAATGCGCTGGTCGGGCTAAATGTCTCGCTTGTCGACGTCCTCGAAGCGAGCTCTAGACTACTGGCTACCATTGAACGGACAGAAACAATGACTAAGTGTCTAGTTTCCCTTCTTTGTTTATGCGAGTTTCTTTATAACACCCTATTTTAGGAAGATCTAGCCCAATAATACGCGACATGCCAGAGCAAAAATAAACACCAGCTCAGATCTTCACGAGCCGGCAGTCCGAATGAGGACACAAGCCAGCCTTTCAACCAGTTTGTCAACACTTTGCGCAAATATAGAACTGGTTACCAAGCAAATTAACAAAGACCACAGCGGCTAATTGGCCGAGACTTTTTCTACTTGGAGCTCCTGGATCATGATACGAGTGGGAATAGTTGCATTTCTTCGCGTGCCAAGAAAGACTCGCCGAGATCTGGTTTTATACGAGCGTTGCATTGGAAGACGAATTCTCATGATGTCGTCGTCGTCTAATTCAACTGCTTTGTTTTTGCAGAACAAAGACAGAATAGTTGGCAAGAATAGCTGTGAACGGGAATATTAACTCGTGGCATGTAGTTTCGTACTCGTATTCAAAAGACTCGCCGCCATCTATATAAGATGCCGTTGAATCTCACTTGACCATGTTGTGATTCATTCTACTCACCAGACTAAGCAACAGCCTTCAATCCCCCAATACTCATATCAAGCGAATTTGAGTCCGCCTCATTGCTTTACTACCTTCACAATGGCTGCAACCAACGGAGCCCACTTTGACTTTGTTGTTGTCGGCGGTGGAACGGCAGGCAACGTCGTCGCTGGCCGTCTCTCGGAGAACCCCAATGTCACCATCCTCATTGTCGAGGCCGGATATGGCTTCCCTGAGAATGTACCCGACATTACCACGCCTGCGAGGGCCATGGACCTCCGCGGCAGTCAGTATGACTGGGCGTACAAGACGACCCTCGTGAAGCGTGACGACTATGAGCGAATCGAGAAGCCCAACACGCGCGGCAAGGCGCTCGGTGGCAGCTCGTCTCTGAATTATTTCACGTGGGTGCCCGGCTGCAAGGGCACTTTTGACCGCTGGGGCGAGTACGGCGGCAAGGAGTGGACCTGGGACCCCCTGGTTCCTTATCTTCGCAAGAGCGCTAGCTACCACGACGACACGAACCTCTATTCGAAGGAACTGAGCAAAATCGGCGGCGGCGGGCCTATTCCTATTTCGCACGCCGAGCTCCTGGACGGTATGAGCCCCTTTCGCGAGGCCTTGACCAAGGCCTGGAAGTCGCAGGGCCAGCCTATCACCGAGAACATTTACGACGGCGAGATGATCGGCCTGACCCACTGCGTGGACACCATTTACAAGGGCAAGCGCTCGAGCAGCTACCTCTTCGTCAAGGGCAAGCCGAACATCACCATCCTGGCCGAGGTCCACTCCAAGGCGCTGATCCTCGACGCCAGCAAGGCGGCCAAGGGCGTGACGGTCATCGATTCGTCCGGCCAGGAGCTTAGCTTCTACGCGGACCGAGAAGTAATCCTGTCGCAGGGCGTGTTCGAGAGCCCTAAGCTGCTCATGCTGAGCGGCATCGGCCCGGCGCGCGAGCTGGCCAAGCACAACATTCCCATTATTGTCGACTCACCTCACGTCGGCCAGAACCTAGTCGACCACCCTGGCGTGCCGTTCGTCCTTCGCCTAAAGGACGGGTTCGGCATGGATGACTACCTACTGCGCGCCGGCCCTAAAAAGGACGCCACGCTGGCCGAGTACAAAGCGAACAACACGGGACCTCTCGGATCGGGCCTACTCGAGCTGGTCGGCTTCCCGCGTATCGACTCCTATCTAGAGAAGGATCCTGCCTACGCCAAGGCTAAGGCAGCCAACGCGGGCCTCGACCCGTTCTCGCCCGAGGGCCAACCACACTTCGAGCTTGATTTTGTATCCATGTTCGGCACCGCCTTCCAGTGGCACTACCCCATCCCGAAGGAGGGCAGCTACACCAGCGTCGTCGTCGACCTGGTGCGCCCCATCTCCGATCCCGGTGAGGTGACCCTGAACAGCGCCGACCCGCTGGTGCAGCCCAACATCAACCTCAACTTCTTCGCCAACGACCTCGACATCATTGCCATGCGCGAGGGCATTCGCTTCAGCTACGACATCCTCACCAAGGGCGAAGGCTTCAAAGACATTGTTGTCGCCGAGTACCCCTGGGAGATGCCCCTAGATGACGACGTGGCGATGAAAAGAGCTGTCCTGGACCGGTGCCAGACTGCCTTCCACCCGTGCGGCACCAACCGCCTGTCGCAGAACATTGGTCAGGGCGTCGTGGATCCGGCGCTCAAGGTCCACGGCGTCAAGAATCTCCGTGTCATCGATGCCTCTGTCATCCCACTGATCCCGGATTGCCGCATTCAAAACTCTGTTTACATGATCGGCGAGAAGGGTGCTGATTTGATCAAGGCCGCGCACAAGGACCTCTACCCCTAGAATGACCTTGAAAAAGAGGAAGATGTTGACATTGATCAAAACTCCATGAATTACGCAAGACTAGGTTTTTTCTAAGTAGGCCTTGTGCTATTAAACTTATTCTTTCAATAACCACATAATAAAATTTAATTACGATTGAATTTATTAGATTACGGTCCCGACATGCTACCCGAATCAATTATGTAGAACTGCCCTGCGCTTCTCAAGCCTGCTTTGTGGGTGTACCCTCATGTGCCCCGTGTGCCCCTCCCGTGCCCATGTGAGCCGTAGCGTTACGAATATGCCTGCCACAAGGCCTAGAAGAAGGCACCCTCCGGTAGAAGAAAGTGGTCTAGAACGGTAAAGAGGTGGAATTCATCATGGAGGTCCGAGCCTGGCTGGGTTTTCATCTTGTAGGCCTGAGCATTTTGCCTGGGGCAGTCAGAAAGAAATATTCAGTCGCTACCGCTTGTCTAAACGGAAAACTACTTTGATCTGTTATCCTGGGCTAAATATCGTTAATGTCTAAAGGAAAGGTTGGCTCATTGCCCGTCAATCCCTTTTCTTTTAGGGCCGCGGCCCTCTTCTCGATCCAGGCGGCGTATGGCGCCTTCGGGGTGGTCTTCTCCGCGTCTTCCCAGAGTTCATAACCGACCTCGCCCCAGACCGCCAGCTGCTCCATGAAATTGGCATTCGGCTTCACCCTGCGGCTCTTCTTGACGCATGCCAGAGTGGACGGCAAGGGCTGCTGGTATTTTCGCATGAGGTAGCCGACGACGACGGTCGCGGAACGGGACACGCCAATGTCGCAGTGCACCAGGGCGTTGGTGTTGGGCAGGCGCTTCTCGTCGATAAAATCGCAGATGGCGGGCAGGCGTGTGAGCAGGTCCTCCGTGGACGAGTCCAGACAAGCAATGAACAGATGCCGTTCTTGGGGCAGATATGCGCGGTAGGAAACACGGTTCCAAAAAGTCGCCCTCACGGCCGTCATGGAGACCACGGCGGTGATATTCTTCTCCTCGAGCGGCTCGGTCGTCATGCCGGCCATCCGTCTGTCGCCCAGACAGAGGCCAGGCTCGATTTCTGACACCGGCGGGTTGGGATACACCAGGCGGCTAATTGGCTTCGGAGCTGGGATCTCGCTCTCGCTCTCCATGTCCATCTCCATGGCGTTTGTATTTGTCGGGTCTGTGTGTTGTGTGTGTGTCTGATTATTCTTTTGGTGGGTTTTGATGTTTCCTCTGTCTTCGTATTTATGAGACATGCCAGGGCGGAGGCGAAGAAACTCATGTCCCCGCCAGATTGCGCAGCTGTGCTTGGCCCCCAAAGACGGCGGGGGTTTCGTGAGGACAGACTGAGTAAATTCGTCTTCCATTACAAGGTGATAACCCCAAGAATGAATTTGTTGTAAATACAGAGGGGCCAGATGTGCAGCGCATAGCCATGAATAATTGCCAACATCCATTCTCGCTTTCCGCCCCTCTCGAGAATCTTTGTTTTTGAGACTCCTTGACTTGATTTTTCGACGCCGTATGATCTGCTGACATGTATGCTTTCCAACGAAACTTGTGTTACAAGTTTTGTGAATCAGACTTGCCATCAACTGCTGTCTTCAAATTGGTCACAAGAAGTGATAGATATCGACAGGACAGTGCCGGCTAGATCTGGGAACTGCCCCCCGGGGGAAGAGAGGAGGAGGCAGTCCCCTGCTGGCCAAGTTGAGAAGAACGGAAAGAAGAGTGGTGGGAATAAACTACTAGTTTTGACAAATGGCTCAGCGAAGGATAGCGGCGCTCTGGGGATTCTCTCCCTCGATGTGTGTTTTGTCCGCACCTTCCCAATTAGCCACTCTAGCATTGGCACCTTTGCGCGTTCCCCCCCCAACACTTCCCTGGGCTGGGAATCGCGAGCTCGCCAGCAGAGAGGGGCTCACGAGGTGGTGGGAAGGAGAGGTAGGAAAGGAGGTAGGCACACAGCAACATCCACATCAACAATTCGGGGGAATCAGGTGAGGTGAAAGTGGCCCATGGCATCAACCATCCTTAGCAGCACCGAGCCAACCAGTCGAGATGCTGCCGTACCCCCCTGAGCATGTAGTCGCCGTTTCGGGCGACGTTCTGTTGCTATTCAACAGCGGCGCACCACCCACCACGACCACGGGCGTCCTCACCCAGCTGCCATCCGTCTCGATCAGAGTCTCGTCGTTGGTTCTCGCCGGCGCGTCTCGAGTTTTTGACGCGATGCTGAACAACGGCCAAATGTCCGAGTCGATTTCTCTCAAGCGCGACGGCCACGTCGACATTCCGCTCCCAGAAGATGATGGATTTGTATTCCTAATGATCATGTCCATCATTCACGGAAAACTTTCGGGCCTACCGGCCGCTGTGGACCTGCAGACACTCTCCGCCGTCGCGACGGCGGTCGACAAATACGAGTTCCACGATGCGGTCAGAGCTCAGGCAGTCAATTGGATGGGAAATTTGTTCATGCCACGTTTCCTTACTTCCGAAACCGTCGCCTGGATCTGGATCACGAAAGTCTTTGGCTGTGCAGACGGGTTCACGTCCTTGACGGCAATTGCGCAGAGGGAGAGCACTCGACCGATTTCAGATGCCGCCTTGAATCCATACAATGTGCCCCTCTCCCCTATCATTATTGGTGAGCATCACTCTCGTTTTCAAGGGGCTAGTTGTTCAAACCATGCCAAGACGGTGTCGTATTCGTGGGGCCATGTTTCTAACGATTCCAAGACCGCATAGAGTATCGCCGGCGGCAGGCCATCTCTCGTCTGCGCTCGCATCTCTTATCCGAAAAAGCGGTATTCATGCCCAGCGGAGATGAACGAACCAGCGACGCAATGCCCAATGCGTTTTGTCTCGGAATCACGTACTACATTGGTGCCCGCTTAGGTATTCCCATCAAAGGAAAACTGAGTGGGGAATTTGACGGCATTAGTTTCACGAGTATTTTAGTAAGGGCGATGGCTTTAGACATTAATAATTGGACGGCCAGCGACTCACTCGCTATTGGTCCGTTCAGCGCTATGGGTCAAGTGGCAGATCCGACATCGCCAAATGGCACATCGGATACAACGATTTACAGGTCGGGTGGCTATATGATGGATCGCTTGATGCGGCGAATCCAACAGATTAACCAATGGCGGTGGGGATTGGACCTTATAGGTACGTAACCGGGCATTCGTGGGACCAATTCGCGCCATGGGTTGGAACACCGACTCGGGAGCATGGAGGTGGAGTACGTTGTGCAAGTAGAGTTAGAATAGAGTATGTTCAGAGTATGAGACGTTTTCGGGCCTGTTTTGCAATACTGCTGGTTCCGTTGTTTTGCGTTGTGGTGCTCGGTGCAGACCTGTTAGCTTTTGATACGTCTCTCAAATAGGTCGTGATGGGGACTTCCGCATGGCTGAATCGGCCCAGGAGGAGAAAGTCGTATATCTAAACGAGAATTTCGGCGGACAAGCCACGGAGCGTCGCTTTCCCAGCGGCCTCGGCGGTGGCAGGCTGAGGTATAGCTTGTGAGCCGTTACCGACGATCTCAGGTATTCTTGGTCGCGGCTGACGACGACGTTCCGTAGTATACTTACGGTCAAGGAATATGTTGGCAATACCTTTCCGTCTACAGACATCAATGCCATTGCCACCCGAGGTTGTGAAGAATGGCACGCTTCTCAATAGATTGGCCAAGATCTTCTCGGCAGGTGGTTCTCGTGCCCCCATTAATACGTATTAACGAACGTCGTAATACATGTTTAGTGTCGAGCCCTGGGCTTAGAAGCTAAAGTGCACGTGTTTTTATTGCGATGTGCGGCATTCATAAAATAAATCGATTACGACGGGTGAGCCAGGTAACTTGATCACTCAAAGACCTGCTTCGACTGCAACAGCTGCTCCACCACCTGCTTGTCGTGGCCAAAAATAAGGCGCGCATGGAAGATCCTCTGCAGCCTCTTGATCATCGTCAAACTTCGGATCCAGGCATTGTGGTCCCTCGCCAGCCAACCATGCGGATGACTGAGCTCATAGTTCTCCGCGATGTGAAATTGGTCCGTCGTCCAGATGAACGTCCCGTCCTTTTCCAGGTTGACCTGCATGATGACGAGGCCGGGCGTATGGCCGGGGCTGTGGTGCAACGTAATGCCCTGAAACAGGTCCAGATGGTCGTCGTTGAAGGTCTCCCACTTCAGCCGCTCGAGGTCCATGTAGTGGCCGAGGTACACCCCGAGATCCGCGCCCGTCGCCACAGCCCAGCAGGCGTGTTTGAACTCCTCTTCGTGCACGTAGATGGGTACGTCGGTGCCCACGAAATGCTCTAGCCCACCAGCATGATCCAGGTGCAGATGGCCGATGACGACGGCCTTGACGTCCTTGATGTCGTTGCCCGTGGCTTTGATTGCCGCCGGGAGCCGCTGGCTCTCCTTGTACTCGACACGGGGGAAGACATCCGTGAGCGGCGCGCCCCATTTCTAGGTCGGTGTCAGACAATTATTTCTCGTTTTATGGGTGCATTCTGGCCAGATGTGGCTTACTACATCGATGTCCTCTGCGCAACCTGTTTCAAAGAGAATCAGGCCGACATCCGGGTGTTCGATCAAAGCAGCGAGTACTATGAGATCCCTTCGCTTATTCTCGGGGTTCTTGTTGCTGAGAGTACTTGTATTTCCTCCCCGGAGGAGCCTGTATGGCGGTGTTCCTCATTGGTTAGTCGCGAGGGACGGCGACCGGAGCAGCTTTCTTCAACATGCGTATACGCACCATCCCTCATCTGCCTGGAGCGTTCCTAGGTCCAGGAT
This sequence comes from Sporothrix brunneoviolacea, assembly GCA_021396205.1. Taxonomy (NCBI): domain Eukaryota; kingdom Fungi; phylum Ascomycota; class Sordariomycetes; order Ophiostomatales; family Ophiostomataceae; genus Sporothrix; species Sporothrix brunneoviolacea. The sequence continues at coordinate 10,407 of WNYD01000139.1, forward strand.
GTGCATCTTGGTTCCAGGCGGGCATTTGAATGCCGGAACCGATGCAGATGCCAGTTGCGACGCCATTGTTTCCCGTTCAGACAGGTCTAAATTGGATGCCAGATAAAACGACGGTAGTATTGCACTCGAGCTTTCGAATTCACCGGAGCGCGCTGGAGCTGGATAAAAACACGATTGGCGGATAAGAGTTCTGCTTGATAGAAAGGAGTTCATGTAATTTACGCCTGAGCTTGATCAACATGCAGCGCCTATGACATCTTCGGACTTTTATGCCGTCGGTTTCGGTGTGTTGGCCGGCGTTTTTGGCACTACACAAGTCGGCGCACCTAGAGGCGGGGGAATATCTGTTCGCATTGGCAGTCGCCTCGGCTATTATGGACCTGATATCTCCTCGCCGTAATTGAATAAAGGCGACTCACTTGAAGAGACCTCGCCAATACCGTTCCGATGATAAACACAAATAGCACCAGGAACCGAAGCACAAGATGATGTTGCTGTCCAGCTGGCCTTTGCACAGACTACATCTCTAACTCCACCTTCACTTTTCGCTTCTCTGAATTGCAACTGCCATACCATATCATCACAGAAACAGGGAATACACGTCAAAAGGCGGTAGTAATAAATACAAATGTGGTGAGCCTTGCTCGAGTTGGCTGAAATACGAGGGAACTCGCTGCCGTTATTAACATATTTCTTTTGGCCAACGAAGGGATCTAGCCATTTTTTTTCTTCACAGAAAGTAAGACAAATAACAAAAACTATGTGTACAATAATGCAATAAATAAAATACCATTCACATAATTTACGCCTGTGTCTTAAACGTCAACAGCATTTCTGTTACGTAGCAAGCGTACCAAGGCATCATGCCCGTTGTCGATGGCCCATGACAACGGCGTCCGGCCCTCGTTATCTTTCACATTGACTTTAACCTTCTTTGTATCGAGAAGCAACCGGACGACAGCGTAGTGCCCGTTTCTAGCGGCCAACCATAACGGCGTCCGGCCCTGGTTATCTTTCACGTCGACTTTGACCTTCTTTGTTCCGAGTAGTAAACGGACGACGGCGTCGTGTCCGTTTTCAGCGGCGCATAACAACGGCGTGTAGCCAAACTTGTTTCTCACACCCACCTTGACCTTATTTGTACCGAGTAGTAAACGGACGACAGGTTCGTGTCCGTTTTCAACGGCCCATAATAATGGCGTCTGGTTCTCGTTATCCTCCACATCAACCTCGACCTTATTTGTATCGAGTAGTAACCGGACCACGGCCTCATGCCCGTTCATAGCGGCCCATGATAACGGCGTCCGGCCAAGGTCGTCTTTCGCGTCGACTTTAACCTCATTTGTATTGAGTAGTAAACGGATCACGGCTTCATGCCCGTTCATAGCGGCTAATGACAACGGCACCTGGCCACTGTGGTCTGTCGCATTGACTTCAACCTTATGTGTGCCGAGTAATAACTGGACCACGGCATCGTGCCCGCCTTTAGCGGCTAATGATAACGGCGCCCAGCCACCATTGTTTTTCGCATTGAGTTCGACCTCATGTGTGTCGAGTAGTAACTGGACCACGGCATTGTGCCCGCCGTCAGCGGCAGTTGATAGCGGCGTATCATTATATGCATCTTTCGCATCGACCTCGACCTTATGTGTATCGAGCAGTAACCGTACTATGGTGACGTGCCCTTTTTTAGCGGCCCATGATAACGGCGTCGTTTGAAACCAGTCATCTTTAGCATTAAGCTCGACCTTATTCGTATCGAGTAGTATACGGACTATGGCGTCGTATCCGTGTATAGCGGCCCATGCTAACGGCGTACTGTCTGCTAATCTTATTTCGACGTCGACTTTTTGTGTATCTAGTAGTAAACCGACCACGGCGCTGTGCCCATTCTGAACGGCCCATACAAACGGCGTGTGGTTAGATTCATCTTTCGCATCGACTTCGACCATATTCGTATCGAGTAGTAATCGGACGACGGCCACGTGCCCGTTCATAGCCGCCCATAATAACGGCGTGCGGCCTTTTTCATCTTTTAGATCGACCTCGATATTATTCATAGCGAGCAATAACCGGACAATGCCATTATGCCCGTTCATTGAGGCGAGGAATAACGGCGTTCGGCCCTTAGTATCTTTGATATTAACTTTGGCTTTCTTCGTATCGAGTAATAACCGGACGATGGCCTCGTGCCCTTTCGCGGCGGCCCACGTTAGTGGCGTCTGGCTCCAGTCATCTTTCGCGTTGACATTGACCTTCTTTTTGCCGAGCAGCAGCGGAACCACGGTCTCTTGTCCGTACTTGGCAGCATATAATAGGGCCGTCCGGCCCCACGAATCCCTAAAGTAGATATGTCTTTGATCTGCCATTTGTAAAAGGGCCGCCAAAAGCCTGACAATCCCATATCGCGCCAGAATATGTACTAGTCTGGTTCGCTCCTGTGGACAGTCTTTCGAGTATTCGGTCCAGTGCCTATCGGTTTGCCGATACGCACGCACCCATACTGGCACGGGATACTCCGATGGCCAGGAAAACAGGTCTAGGAGGTCCTCTTGAGGGACACCATCTGCATCGCTCTGCTTTGTGTGCACCACCCACGAGGTCGTAGCGTAATGCAAAAAAGGGAAAATGGTTCGAGGGTAGGACATTGACTCGCGGATCTCGTCTACCGCTAAGTAGCGTAAACAAATACTGGACAGCCGGAGGTGTGCCATCCCTATTGCCGCGGCAGCTGAATGTGCACTGCGGTCGAGAATCAGCAGGCCTTTCTCAACGAAGAAGTCCTTAACGGATTGATGGATGAATTGAACAGCCTCCGTGTCGGTGATCTCGGCAAGACCTTTGCTGAGTGCCTGAACCTGCTTCTTCATCATTTCACCATCCGGTACATCTTTGGTGCTCTGATATGCCCGCAATGACCGGTGCGGGCAATCGGCCTCAATAACCATCGCCCATCGCAATTCGTCTATGGATAAGGGTCGCGTAGCAAAACATATCCATTGCATCAGCTTCAAGGAGGCTGCTGTCATGCTTTTGGTGAGTGTTTGATAAAGTTCATCGAGTTCTCGAGGGATGGAGTCGATTTCTGCATGGATTGAATTCAATCCGACACCATCTAAGTCAAGGCGTCGAACTCGCTTCACCACAAGATTGGCCCACATAAAAACGCCGGAGGCGCGTTTCGTTATCGCAGCCGGAATCCCAGATTTCCGCAGACGGGATGAGAATAGTTGACCCTCCACGAAAGTCGAAATATCATCCATATTGTGGTTCTCGGGGCATATTTCGAGCCCACCGTCCCAGTTCTGAACCGGGTACGGGCGACAAGCGAAGCAGACACGAAAGGGTTTGAGGCCCTTGGTGAACGTGGGCGAGAGACTCCCGAGTAAGGACTTGAACTTATGGATAAGATCCTCTGCGTTCTCTTCGTCACACTCGTCCAGGCCGTCGACGAATAACCAGACCGAGTGTGTCTTGAGGACCCTTGGAAGGGAAGACTTGACGAAGCCCCATAGTTCTTTTGGGTGCCACTGCCATTTTTTGTCGGACTCGCCGATTTGCTGCTGAAAATAGTCGACCAGGTCGGGGAGTGCGGCAGGCACCTGTTTGAGGACCTGGAAAAGAAGAGACCGGAAGAAGCCGAGCGGGGTCTTTTGAAGCTCCCCACCGCGGCCGTGGAAAAAGAAAGAGAGCACGAGATCGCTGTCTCTGGTGTTGGATTTCATTTTCTGATTGTTGAGGGCATATTTGAGCAGCGTCGACTTTCCTGAGCCTGGCTTCCCCTTGATCCAAAGCAACCCTTGATGACAGGCCGCCCAACGCGTGTATGTCTCGTGTCGAAGCAACCACTCGCATGTGTCCGTGATGGCGGGATCAATCTCATGGGAGCGACTCTCCATGTGCAGAAAGGCCAGCGATTCCAGGCAACCTTTAGACGGACGTGAATGCTCGGGCTCCGGCAAAGGAGCAGGAGCAGCTTTTGCCAGTCTCTTCACCAACCAGTCCAGTATATCATCCGGAGAGAGACAGCCCTCGGGCGCAGTCTCGAGCACCTTGGTGAGCTGTTGAGGGTGAATCGGCCCGGTCATGCCTGCTCTTTGCACCACCTCTTCGATATCCCGCGACCCAAAGCTGGACGCAGAAGCTCCATGCCCGCCTTGCTCCATTGACATGTCTTGTCTGTTGAAAGGTAGCCTCAAATCGTCCTCCATGTAATTGACACAGAGTTGATAGCACAAAGATACTCCGCGCGACAAATCCATAACGATCTCGTCTTTTCGGGTGAGAGGCCCCGAGACACCCTTGTACACCAAGGGATGCGCCAACTCGTTGTATCGCTCCTCGGCCTCGCCGGTGCACTGGATCTCGAACATGACGTCGCAAAATGGCACAAGCGCCGGCACGCTGGTTTCACTCGTCAAACTGACGTGGTGGTTGCGACAGTGGTAGGCGCCAAACCACGCAGGCCAAAATTGGCCGATTTCACGGTCACCGAATTCGGTTGGCTTCTTTTGGGGCTGGAATGTGTCTTCCACGAAACGGTCTGCTTCAGTATTGTCCGAGTGAAACTTGACTGCGATCCTAATGCCGGCGAGGTCGTGCATGTCGAAGAATATCTGCTCGAGATTTCCGTACGGCCCCAGCTGCCGCGTCTGGCGCTCGTGCTCGCGGCGAACGAGTGTCTTTCGGATCGACTTTGCGGTTTTCACTCTGCCGGAGACCTTGCAGGGAATGCGCTTCCGCTCGAGCTCCTGTCTGCAGAAATCTTCGAGACATTTCACCATCTTGTCGTAGTCCGGTCGCAACACAGGCCAGACGTGCCGGACAAAATCATCTCTGATGTTGCCGCTGAGGCGAGTCTCTCGAATGCATTGGCCAATCTTTGCCTGCAACGGCTGACTGCCGGCTTGGGCAGGCCCTGGTGATCGTGAATCCATCTCACGTTATATGCCGGTGCCCTGCGAAAATGGTGTGCAAGCCGGCCGGAGGTTCCCGATCAAGACTGCGAAGCCTCGTGCAGTTCGAAATAGCAACAAGCATAGAAAATTCATGGAGGACGTCGGTCTTCTAGGCGATGTACTCGCGATTGAGGGAAAAACGGGCGGGACGACAAACTGGTTGGCTTTAGCTGGCATGCTGAGCCCCAATGGTCCCCCACCATGCCACCATGCAGCTGGGGGCGTGATAACATGCATGGTGGGATGCAAGCTGGACGCTTACCATTGGAGGTTTGCCACATCTGATGATTGAGAATGGCTGAACCCAATTATCCTTCGCGAAAAGCACACCCTGAGGCTTGTTGCCCGCCTGCACTTCAGCTGACCAGCTACCACAACCATTGCACTTTTTTAATCTAGCCAATCGCAGCACATCATGAGCTTCCCCCCTGCTCTACTCCGTACTCGTAACCCAGTTAATTTGTTTCATCCGAAGCGTGGTCTAACAACACTTACGGTAAAGAGCAGAGACTTCGAAGCAAGCCCATACTCAGCAATGAAGAGGAAGAGACGAAAATAGAAACACCAACTTAAAAAGGTTTAACTACAGTTCAAAGATGGACGAATCCTTCCTCATGCCTCTTGCTCGTCACTCAGGGTGCAGGTCAAACAGCCAGACTACAGTCGTCTGATCGCCATTCCCCTTCTCTAGCACTTCTCCCATCCAAATGGCTCCAGATGGTTGGCTTCACATCCAGTATCAGCAATTGCTAGATGTGGCCAATGCGGGCATCTGCAGCCGCAGGGCATACGCGTGCGAAACCGATTCTTAACGTTCCCCGCAATGTCCGACCCCTGCCGCCTCTGTTCCATTACGTTGCGTTGCTGGTCTTCGACATGTCCGATCGTTACTTTTCCGGGCCACGAGCAGGTTTGGGTTTATGTCGCTGCGGCTCTGCTCATCCTCCTTCTGGTCTTGCTTCTGTCTTCTCTTCCTTATGCCCCACGTAACAACAACACAAAGCGCAGAGGAAACAGGTCGGGCCGGCAGAGTCACAAAACATACCACAGCCGTATGACAGACAAGAGGTTACAGCTAATTTATAGAGACTATCATAGCCGTCAAATAGTAGACAGCTTTGATCCTAATTTTTTTTTATAAATTCGAACTAGGTGATCACATCACACCGTATAGTTGTACGTTATTTCCTAATTAAGCTGAACGTGCCTGTACTAAGTTAAGACGGCGACTCGCTTGAAGAAACCTCGGCGATACCGCCTGGATAGTAAATACAAAATAATACCAGGCCCTAGCACAAGATGTTGTTTCTGCGCAGCCGATCCGCGCACCAACAGTGTTTAGGATGTCATATGCGACTATATCAGCGGCTCCATTCTCTGAAATTCAGCTTCCATAACATCATCTCACAGCAAAAAGGAAAACAAAAAAACAAGTTTCACCATTGCAAACGATATACGCCCAAAATGGCTCCTTCTCTTGAACCATACTTCACCATGCGGGGCTACATCTCGAAAGAATATAGCCACGATCTAAAGGCCATTTGGGACGGGCCGCATCGGGAGATCGTTCCCATCGTCTCGGGATTTCTGAAAGGTTCCGATCTTGACGCAGAGATTGTTCCTGGCGGAGGAGATTGGCTCTTGGTAAGACAACGAGATCCCTCGTCACTCACCGGCGCGAGATGCTAATGCGTTATGGTACCATTACGTAGCGTGACCCTTCCACGGGAGTCGCCCACCTTGACGTGCGGACGATGGCGCGGACGGCCGACGGCCACAGCGTCTATGTTCACTACAGCGGCATCTTGAAGCTGGACGAGAAGGCAGGCAAGGTCCTGTCCTGGGCCGCAGACGCGAAGTCCACCGAATTTGGCGACCACCAGTGGTTCAGCGGCCCGATCATGGAGACGAGCGATCCGAAGTGGAAATGGATCGAAGATACGTTGTGGGTCGGGCAGGGCCGGTTCGTCGTCGACGAAAAGGGGTCGGCTGTCGAGTACCAGATCTTCAAGGTCAGCAACTAAGAAGATCCGGGAAAAGTATCAGCCGCACCCACTTGCGGTGGAGAACTTATCGACATGCGTAGGCATGTGGTTATTACACAGCCGGCATCTCTTCTCTCGCTAGAGCTGGTTCTTTAAACGATGTTCTCAATTGAATAATGTTTCTCCTGGTGTTCAAATCACCTCTATTGTGCTGCATTTCCTTAGCGTCATCGTTTGATGATAAAATTTATGTTTGTGCATGATGCATATGTTCGTTTCTTTTAAATACAATTGGCCGCTGAACATGAGAGTATACACAGATAAGTCGCTGAATAAACGTCTACTTTGCCTCCCCCGTCTTTTTCCTCGCATCTCGAATCATATACACGTGGTCGTACGTCTCCTCAAAGTATTTCCGCGCGTCCACCTCGTGGTATCCGTGGCCCGGCGACGTGTACACGGGCCGCCCGTCGGGCGTCGCGTCCAGGTAGCAGGGCACGCCCGCAGCGTCCGCCTGCTCCTCCCCCCACCGCAGCAGCGCGCCGCCCGCGCCCCGGCCCTGGTGGTCGCGGTGCGTCGCGATCAGCTCCAGGTACCAGTGGGGCGTCTGCTGGCCTGGGTTGGCGGGATCGGCCATGAACCGCTTGTGCTGGGACGCCAGGTCGCCAAAGAACACGACGGCGGCGTCCGGGTCGCCGTCCGTGGGCCAGACGTCACGCGGCGGCATGGGCGCCATGGGTTCGGAGGGCGGCTGGGGCGAGTTCCAGATGGCAAAGGCCACGATGGCGTTGGTTTCGGGGTCCACCATGACGCGGAAGTGCTTCTGGGGGTCGGCCAGGTCGTCGGCAAAGTTCTTTTTCCAGAAGGGCTCCGTCTGCGGGGAGCTCGGCGGGAAGATGCGCAGGCTGACGGGGCTGTCGGCGAACGCTGAAGCGTAGACGTCGTAGAGTTGGTCGATGTCGTTGGCGGTGCCGGCGCGCATGGTGAGGGGAGCCATGACGAAGGTGGGGGATGGTGGGAGTTGTGGGGGAGAGTAGTGAGTGAGTTGTGAGACGTGCGTGACGAGTGCTGAGTGATGAGCAGGCGTTAAAATGAAGTGATTTCGACGAAGCTATATACGCGTGAAAAGGAATGCAGGCACGAACAATACGGAGCGGCTTGACACGGGGTAATTACACCGTATGGATGTAACCAACCATGGACGGGCGTGGCTGTGAACCGCGGCGAAAGAGTCAGACGGGTGAAAGAAAAAAATCCTAAGAGGATCCGAACTACGACCACCAACAAATGGCTGCAGACGCCGGTATATTAACTGAGTTAAAATTTTCGTTTTGCTGCGGAATCTGCTACTAAAAATTAAGGGACGACACGCACGTGATGTGTTAAGCAGGTGCAGCGCCGTAGGTTTTCGCTATCTGTAGCCATTTTAGAAAACGGGCGGGAGAAATGGGGGCTCCGCGCATGACTTGGCTGGGGCATAATAAGGGGAGACTTCGGAGAGTCTGGCACTCCCACCTCCTCCTGGGAGACAACTAGACAAAACATATTTTTTTAACACGAGGTGCGTTGGACGAGAAGGAGGATAAAGAAAAATAGAAAAAGGGTAAAATGGAACGTTAAAAAGACACTGCATAACACCAGAACTATGGAGAAAAGTGGCTTGGCTTGGGCTTGCAGAATTCGCATTCGCATCGGAGACGGGCTACGCGACGCACTATGACGGCATTCTTGGCACGCTACTGGCGAATACGAAAAGAAAGAAAAACTAAAAAGGCATTCACGACGTTCACGTCATGCTTCACGTTAAGTAATTCTATGTAAAATGGACAATTGATACGTTTAAAGGCGATTTCTAGTATACATCACGGCCACCCTTCCACAGATACCGTCCCCACGTTGATTCACTCATAGTACTCGTCCGGAGGCTGCACTGTGACGCGCTTCCGCCACTTTGTTCCTTCGGGCCGTGGGACTGGCAGTGACTCCCGCACGGCGCGCGCCTCCGACATGGCCCGCGCGAGGGACCGCTGCAGGTCTGTGGCGTGCACCAGGACCGCCCGCCGGGTGTCGCAGCGGTGCTCGTAGTCATGGCGGTCGTGGCGAGCATGGCGATCGTGGCGATCGTGGTGGTCATGATCCCGGTCCCGCTCCACTACGAGCGACGGCCGGTACAGCGTCCGGTACACCAGGTCGTCGGTCTGGCGCAGCTGCAGCAGCAGGTCGTCGAGGGCGTGGGCCAGCGAGGCGGTATCGATGCGGCCCTGTCGGCCGCGGTCATGGTCTCGGCCCCGGTCATGTCTGTCGTGGTGGAGTCGTTCGTAGGGTCTCTGTGGCGAGATGGGCGGCGTTAGGGGTTCTGTAGGCCCGGTGGGACCATGTTGAAGATGTCCCGGAGGAGGGTGTCGGCCCGTCTCCGGGGGGAGGTGGAACGGCTCGTGAATCGGGTAGTTGGGGTGGTGTGAGTACGGAAACCGTGGAGGGGGCGCAGACGGCGGGAAGATGGGCACTGACTCCCACGAAAAGGGGTGCGGCGGAGGAGGCTGCAGCCTCGGAGAAGGTGGCAAGACAAGCGGTGGTGGTCCGTCTGGGGATGGTGGTTCCTCTCTATGTGGCTCACTCTGCGGTTCTCTCGATGGGAAGCTCCCCGGGTGTTGGCCACTCAAATCATGGCGATGGTGTCTCCGACGCAGTCTTGGCTGCTCTGGAGGAGGCTGAAAAGGAGGCTGAAGAGGAGGAGGATTGGGGGGGTAGGACGGCGGTGGTGCGGGCCCCGGCAGGATGCCTCGATTTCCATCTGGAAAGCCACGGCTCCTGTCGTTCCTGCTTGGGGGCAGCATCTTGGCGGGCCGTTTCTGAGCTTGCTGAGCCGCCTTCTTCTTCTTGTTCTTGAGGTACCGGCTGACGGCGAACTGTACGACCTGGCCAAGGATCAAGCGCGCGAGGTCGTTGTTTTCGGGGCGGATGAAGCTTTTCTGGCGGTCTCGGTCGCTGTCGTCGTCGTTTCCGTCTTTCTTGTTGTCCTTGTTCTTGTCACCACCTTCCGAGAATTTATGCAGCGTAAACTCCAGCATGCGTCGGATGAGATGCTCCAGCTGGTCCTCGTTGCGCGGCGACGGCGTGGTGTCTGGCGGTGATTTCCGCTCCCAACTGCGGCTGCGGCTGCGACTGTGCGACCGGTGATCGCGATCGTCTCGCGACCGGGGCATGTCAGAGTATGTACCTCGATATTGTGTATTTGATTATTATGACTTTCTTGCGATATAGAAGATACAAACGGAAACAAGAAAATCAAGATAAATGACAGAACTCGAAAATGTAGAATTTCATTCTCTTTTTCTGTCCATTTCCCTCTATTTATTTTACAAATAAACCTGCGACGGCCTCCATCCATGTGATGCCCGTCACAAACGCTATCCACGTGAACCGCAGCCTGGCGAGAAGTGAACACACAACCAAAAAATTCGCCTTCTTGAGGCACACAGCGGGCTGGACAATCCCCCCACCCACACGAGGCAGCAACACGGGATGCCACCATGTCTTACACGTCCACGTGCAGGCTGTCAGTCGATCCGCCAGTGAAATCATCGACAATGCATCGTTTCCGATGGAATCGCGGATAGCAGTGACTCTTGCGAAATGCTCCAAATGGTAGCTGTGTGTAGTTGATGTGCATGCCTAGCCGAGAAAACTAGCCCAGAATAGAAGAGGATCGCGTTCGGCAACCATTTGGCTTGTCGCGGGAACTGGCCTGTCCCTGCGTCAATGTGACCCTCCAAAATCATCTCACAAGGAGGCCTTACATGTCACGAACGGCCAGAGAAGTAGCGAAATATAAAAGCCACGGGGACAATGCTTGGTTTCGACACAACGCTCACTCTTTTGCATCTTGTTGCTCCGACTTCCACACAGCTATCTACGATGCACCCCAAAACACTCTTCGGCGGTATTCTCCTCCACCTGCTTCCGGGCGCAGCCGCTCAGGTCTGCACGCTTCCGGGCAACCGAAGCTGCACCCTCGGCCTCGGCGGGCAGATCGGCCGTGTGGGCGCGGACGACATCCAAATTTCGTGGGCCTGGGCCGTTGTCTATGACCACGCCTGCACCCAGCTCACCGTTGTCAAAGATCCCATGCAAGGGACGTGGATTACCGTGGAGGCGCTTCCGACCGGGCCCGTGGCCCTGACGGAGCTGCAGTCGGGTGAAGGGTACACGCGGGCGGGCATGTGCTACGGGCCGTACTGCTACACGGGCACATTCGCGTGCGCACTGGACGGCGCCGACTGGGTGAACTGCGAGCACGCCTTTCCGTGCCAGGCGTAGTAGTCAGATAGAAGGCAAGGTTTGGAAAATGAACTGAGTAAGAAATACGGCAATACAAAAATCAAACTTGTTTTTAAAAAATAACAAGTGAAACCAAGAAACCCCCCCTTCTCCCCGCCTCCCCAACATTGAATTGTTGAAATGAAAAGCAGCCAAACAAACGACCGTGTTTTGCGTTGACCCAGCCACAACATAGAGGGCCAATCCCAAGCATTCGACGTGCAGCGGTCGCACCGCCTCAGATTCTAGGCAGCCAGCTGCACCTTTGTAGCTTAGCGTAGCTTTTCCAATACTCCCAACAAACGATGACCGCATAAAGGTTGCGTGACGCGGGGTTCGAGCTGCAGAAAGCAACACACCAGAATTGCCTGACGTCGGACAAGGCTGAGCAAGCAAAGAGGATGACTAGGCGTTGCAGCTGGGGTGCCTAGGATACCGTTTGCCCGTCGCCCGTTGCCCGTTGCCGTTTGCCCGTTGGGCATCAATCCAAATCTCGACACCGCTTGTTTACAACTTCTTTTCAATCAACACAACCAGTTCTCAACACACCTGTTCTACACCCCACGACAAGTGCAGATCTCCTCAAACTCAGCCCCAGAACTGCATTCAGAACCAGACGGCCTTCGCTATGTCGACGCGAGGCTCACAAGACAATCGCGGAGGTCGTGGCCGTGGCCGGGGCGACTCCCGTGGTCGGGGTGATTCCCGTGGCCGCGGCGACGGCGGTCGTGGCCGCGGCGATTCCTTTCCATTTCGTCCACGTGGCGATTCTGGCGGAGGCGGTGAGTCCGGCGGTGGTTACCGCGGTGGTCGCGGAGGTCCTCGCGGCGATTCTCGCGGTGGCGGTCGAGGCGACTTCCGCGGTCGCGGTGACTTTCGCGGTCGCGGTGACTTTCGCGGCGGACGCGGCGGCGGTGGCGCAGTCGAAATTGTTGGCGGAGCGCCTGCGCCGGATCCCAATGTCACCAAAATTGAAGATGCCCTCCAGGCCGTGACGAAGCCCGGCAAGCTGGACGCCTCAAGCCCGCTACCCTACCGTCCGGGCTACGGCACCAGGGGCACGCCTGTCACGCTCTGGGCCAACTACGTGGTGCTCAAAGCCGCAAAGGAGCTCGTCCTGCGCCGCTACGACGTGTCCGTCACGCCGGACGTGAAGGGCAGGAAGCTGACGCAGGTCGTGCGCCTCCTGCTGGAAACGCCGGAGCTCGCGCCCCTCAAGGATCACATCGTGACGGACTTCAAGTCCACCGTCATCGCGCGGGTCGCGCTGCCCGCTGATCCGCTCACAATCCCTGTCGTCTACCGCGGCGAGCTGGAAGACGTGCCAGATGCGCTGACACAAGCTGACGACGGCAGCGGCGGCTCGGGCACGGGCGGCAGACCACCCACAGTCTACCAGGTGCAGCTTCGCTTCACCAACGAGTTAGACGTGAACACGCTGCTGTCGTTCCTTACGTCGACGAACCCGGCCGAGCCCTACGACGATCAGCTGCCGATGGTGCAGGCGTTCAACGTGTTTCTGAACCACCACGTCAAGGCCTCCGACAACCTCGTGGCCGTCGGCTCGTCCAAGACGTTCACGCTCAACCGTCCGGCGTCCACGTGGGACCTCGGCAGCGGCCTCACAGCGCTGCGCGGCTTCTTCGCCAGCGTGCGCATGGCCACGGCGCGCATCCTCGTCAACGTCAACGTGAGCCACGGTGCCTTCTACCAAGCCGGCCCGCTGGTCACCCTGATGGAGATACGCGGCGCCGGCTGGGGCGGCCCGAGCGTCCTGTACAAGTTGGAAAAGTTCCTCAGTAAGGTGCGCGTGCGCACGACGCACCTCAAGGAGAAGAAGAACAAGAGCGGCGAGGTCATCCCTCGCATCAAGACGATGATCGGCCTGGCCAGAACCGACGACGGCCACGACCTGGCGCACCCGCCTCGCGTCCAGCAGTTCGCCGCAGGGCCGAAGGCTGTGGAGTTCTGGCTCGACGGGCCGGCGTCGGGGAGCTCGGGGCCGCAACCAGTCCAAGCGGATACAGGCGCTGGAAAGGGAGGAAAAGGCGGAAAGGGAAAGAAAGGGGGCAAGGGTGGTAAGGCTGCCGCGCCCCAGGGCCCGGCCCAGCCAGCAGCAGCCGGCGGCAGTGGGAAGTACATTTCGGTCTACGATTTCTTCGCCCAGAGTGAGTGATACCTTTGTTTTTTTATACCACTGTCTCCCTATGGTGGTCCTTCCCGGCTGACAGCCCCCCCCCCCCCCCCCCAAGCGTACGGCAGACACATTGCCAACGTCAACCTGCCTGTCGTCAACGTCGGCAGCCGCAACAACCCGACGTACCTGCCTGCCGAAGTCTGCCAAGTGCTGCCAGGCCAGCCCGCGAAAGCAAAGCTCGATCCAAACCAGACCCAGCAGATGATCCAATTCGCCGTGCGGCGGCCGCACGAGAACATGAAGAGCATCACGCAGGAGGGCCTCGTCGACGTTGGCCTCTCGGCAAATACCAACCCTCGTCTGGGCCCGTTCGGTATGGTGCCTGGGTCCGGCCTCATCACGGTACCTGGCCGCGTGCTCAACAGCCCGCGCATTATCTACGGGAGCAAGCCGGTGAACGCGGGCGGCGGCAGCTGGAACATGATGTCACGCCCCGGCGAGGCGGCTATCGAGTTCGGTGCGGGCGGCAACCTACAGCACTGGTCGTGCCTATATATCGACATGCCCAACGTGTACCCACGCGCCCAGTCGTTTACCCGGGACGCCCTGACTTACGTCATGACCCAGTTTACCAAGATCCTCAGCAACACGGGCATGAACGTCAAAGCCCCCCGCACTATCCAACGTGTGCAGCTGAACGGCCCTAACGACCCCAGGCTCGACCACGTGCTCCAGGACGCAGTCTCGGCTGGGGACGAGCCTCCCCTGCAGCTCCTGCTGGTCATCCTGCCGTCGAATTCGATGCCAGAGTATAACCGTATCAAGCAGCTCGGCGACGTGAGGTACGGCATCCACACCGTCTGCTGCGTGGGCTCGAAGCTCGCCAAGGAGAAGGGGCAAGACCAGTATATCCGGAACGTCGCCCTGAAGTGCAACCTCAAGCTCGGGGGCCGGAACCACGGCGTCGACCCCAGTAGCCTGGGCCTCGTGGCCGAGGGCAAGACCATGGTCGTCGGCATCGACGTCACCCACCCGTCGCCGGGCTCCGCAAGCACCGCACCCAGCGTCGCCAGCATGGTGGCCAGCGTCGACAGCGTCCTCGGCCAGTGGCCGGGCGTGCTGAGCATCCAGACCGAGGCCCGCCAGGAGATGGTCGCCCACCTCCGCGACATGCTCATCTCGCGCCTGCGCCTGTGGCAGAAGCCGGGCAGGCAGGGCAAGCTGCTGCCCGAGAACATCCTCGTCTACCGCGACGGCGTCTCTGAGGGCCAGTACCCGCTCGTCATCGAGCAGGAGCTGCCGCTCCTGCGCGCCGCCTGCAAGGCCGTCTACCCGCCCGCCGACCAGGCCAAGGGCCTGCCGCGCATCACGCTCGTCGTCGTCGGCAAGCGCCACCACACGCGCTTCTACCCGACCACCGAGGCCGGCGCCGACCGCGGCGGCAACACCAAGCCGGGCACCGTCGTCGACCGCGGCGTCACGGAGGCCCGCACCTGGGACTTCTTCCTGCAGGCGCACGCCGCGCTGCAGGGCACGGTGCGGCCGGGCCACTACGTGGTGCTGCTGGACGAGATCTTCCGGACCAAGTACAATCCCAAGGGCGCCGGCGGACCGCCGGGCGGCATGAACGTGGCCGACCGCCTCCAGGACATCACTCAGAGCATGTGCTACGTGTTCGGCCGCGCCACCAAGGCCGTCAGCCTCTGCACGCCGGCCTATTACGCGGACATCCTCTGCGAGCGCGCCCGTTGCTACCTGAGCCACGTGTTCGACGAGACGCCCGTGGGCTCGGTAACCGGCAGCACGGCCGGCACACAAGTGCTGGCGCAGGACGTGCTGATCCACCCCCGCCTTCAGGACTCGATGTTCTACATCTAGAGTAGGAGGAGAAGATCCACGCCAGGGGGGAGGAACTGGGGCTCAGATTGAAAACGAACGTGCTGTGGTTGGCTTTGGTGAGAAATTGAACTTGCAGTTTTGTGGCCCAGGTGCAGCTGCACCCATATATCGACCGACTGGTGCGTGGGATCGGTACAGGAAGAATGTTATTTTCTGCTATGTTTTTTTGTCAATCGTCAATAAGCAATACAGCCCAATATGCAACCCGAATCAACTCGTTCAAAATTTCCTGGCCGGTGGTGTGCTTGATATTCTGCCGCTACTCCTAACACTGCTTAGTGGGTGTGCCCTTGCGTGCTCTTGTGCGCCCCAGTGGTCATGCCACAAAAGCTTGTTTTAAGCCACCCGACTGGGGTTGTAAGTGTTTAGTCTACTTTCTCCGTAGTCTCCTCTCCTCCGTGCGTATTTCTTACTTACAAGTACGAGTACTCGTAGGTTAGGTGTCTTGGGCGGCTATGTCTTCAATATAAAGTAGATTAATACACACGAAAAACGCTGGTAAACGTGGGTCAAACCTCCCCTCCTAGACGGGATGTGAATTAAATGACAGGGTGTGAAAGAGAGTGAAAGAGAAAACAAGACACATACACGCCTCTGTCCTCTCTATTTTGAAACAGCGCTTTATCTCATTCAGCATCAAGTAAAGAAAGGGACAGGAGTCCTGTTTCTGCTCTATGCGAGATTATCTAACAGTAACAAAGGAATATATATATCTATAGGCAGTAGTGTAGCCATTGCGGTTCAAGTCTCAGCTTGTTGATTTACGTCTAAGAAATGGAAGGAAAAAAGAGGGAAATATACCCCCCAAAAAGTGCCAAAATAGGGTGAATCGGAGAGCAACAGGAGCAGCAGGATGACAGAACAGAGACTGCAAACACGTACCCCGGCCTATTCGAATCGAGGAGGCTCCAGTAGTGAGTGGGTTATATTAATGATGATTAAATTTTTATAATACTGTAAGGATGGCACAACATTTTTTTGAGAGACAAGGAAACAGAGTTGTTGAAAGAGAAACGCCAAAAAAAAAAAAAAAAAAAAGGAACAAAAACAAATTAGAGGGGGAGGACGGAGGCACATTTTAGAGCCAGCATCCCCCCTCGGCCGTTGTCGAGGATTCTCCGACTTTTACAACCTGGCGGCCGCCATCCCTTTCAGTGATCAAATTCGATCCCCAAATTTTTGAGGTACGCACGCCAGGCCTCTTTGCGCTTCTGGTCGGCCTGATCCTCGTAGACGGCTCTCTGTTCCGCCGGCAGCGCTTGCCAATCGTCATACAACATGGAACTGCCGTCGAGGTGCCTGCCCTTGCCCTGCCCCTTCTTGCGCGCCTCTATCGCAAAGAGTACGAAAGGTTTAACGCGCCGCGACTCGCCTGGCGGCCAGCCAATGCCACGAGCGAGATCTTCCTGCCTAGACCATGGCTTGGCGGCGGGCGGCGAGTCGTCTGTCTTCGTCCTCTTCCGCGACCATTCCTGCTGGACCTCACTCGTCGTTAGTTGCGTCGCCTCCGGTGGCGTCGCCGTCGATAGCGTCGCCGCCGGTACGGGAATGCCGACGTCGCCCGCCGGCACCTGCCCCGACTTGTCGACCACGGCGTGGGACGGCAAGCCGGGACCTATCTGGACCGTCGGGATCGCCACCGGTCGCATTGGGTGGTGGACGTACGCGCGCAGTGCCGACAGGCGCAAGCGGAGCTCTTGGGCGAACGCCTCGTCGCTCAGCGGCTCTCGACGACCACTGCCACTAGGGAGAGCCGTCTCCTCCGGCCGCCACTGTTCGAGAAGTTCCTCTATACCGCTGGCAATGGCCGTCAGGGCGTCCATAGAGGGACCGGGCGCCGTCCGAGGACGCATAATCCCTGCCGCCCCGTCCTCCAATGCCGGTCCCTTTTCCTCCCGCCGCTGGTCCACCTCGTCCATGGCTGCAATCATGGTCTCCAAGTTGACGCCCTCCGCCGTTGTGACGAGCTCCGACGCCTGGGCAAGACCCGGCGCATGCATGCGCTGCCAGTCGTCGCCATTGGTGTTGGGCTTGGCGAGGAATTTCCATGCCAAGAGATCGAGCTCTTCGTCCGAGAGGGGGGCAAGAGGGCGGGCAAGACGGAGGGCGTCTGTAGGGCGGGCGGCAAGATAGCGGGCGGCGCGCCCCCCCTGCTTCTCTAGGGCGGCCTTTGCCTCCTCGATCAATGTCCTCCCCTTCGCGATCAGCTGCCATGGCTTGCTGAGTTCTGCCGCCGTCGCCCGTTCGATAAGTTTCTGCATCGCCAGCGGCTCCGGCCAGCCCAGCAGGGAATACCGTCCCTCCTCCGCCAGACCGTGTATGTCTGCTAACGCCTGCCCAACG
Organism: Sporothrix brunneoviolacea; assembly: GCA_021396205.1. Lineage (NCBI taxonomy): Eukaryota > Fungi > Ascomycota > Sordariomycetes > Ophiostomatales > Ophiostomataceae > Sporothrix > Sporothrix brunneoviolacea. Next base: position 28,049 of record WNYD01000139.1, read on the forward strand.
TAGTCGTGACGCGCTAGTAGCAGCGCCCGCTCTTCATCTGTCAAAGGCTCCGCCTCCTCCGCCGCCTCCGCCCCCTCCTGTTGCCCCCAGAAGTCAGTTTGAGGCGCTTGTCCCTCTTCTTTTGGCCGCTGCTTTAGTTGCTGCAGCTGCCATCGCAACGCCTTGTCGTACAGCGGTGTCGGGATCGCATAGACGGCGTTGGCCGCTTGTGCGTAGCTCTCCCGGGTTGTCAGCGCACCCATGCCCTGCCCCACGCCCCCTGAAATTATGTCCTGCTGCATGGTGACGGCGGTGGTGGCGGTGTCGGCAGCGGTGCTCGGTGCTGGCCTCAAAGAAATGCTGGCCGGCCCAGATTCGGAGGCAGCCTGTATGGTCTGTATGCGAAAAAGAGAAGACGGGAAGATTAATGCGTCGGAAAACAAGAAGAGATCTTAAAGGCGCTATTTAAGTACGTCGTAAAGGCAACCACGAAATATACGGGGCGAATGCACGAGTGCTCGGACAAAGCTTGGCGTAATAAACAATTGCAATATTGCCAGGGTGCGGCGTAATTAAATTCTTGGCATTAGTGGTCATTTCGCTCCCGTTTTTAGATCACAGTGTGGCGCCATATTCTACATATTCTACGGAGTACGGAGTATTTCCCCTGGATATACAGTGTATTACTCCGTGCCCCTTAGTAAGTACTTGTATCACAACACGCCTGACGCATGCACACTGAACCAATCTTCCAGGCCGACATCGAATTCAAACCTTAGACTTTATACGATTAATCGGTGCTCGGAACTATTTCTTAATTTCACCTTGCTGTCACGTTTATTTTTACCGGGAAGCTAATGTTCCCTTTCTGCATCAGGTTCTGCTACATGGTCTTACCAGCTTCACTTCAAAATATATCGGATCTTCAAAACCTTCCAATCCCCCTCGCTCCCTTCCCGCGGAGCCAACGGACCAAACAGTCTATAGACCCAACTATGTGTATGGAGCGATTTACATCCTCCATCTCATTACCCAAAAATGCTATCATCAAAATATATCTTTTGTCCAGCAAGAATCTCGCTTTGGTGGCTGGCAATCAGAGCAGTGACGCCTAATGCAAATTGTATCCGGTTCCAGTCCTTCGGACTCGCATTCGTCGCTTGGTCAAGTTCTTTATCCCACGTGACCTTCAGGTTCGCCAACTTCATGACCGTCCATCTGCGTGCGAACAAAGTCACACGGTTCATGTGGTTTTGCATGTAGAGCCGCCACGCATTCTGCATCTGCGAATTGATTGAGGTGCCACTGAGGCCCTGGTACGCAGCTTCAAATGTGGCCATGGTGCTCGAAATGTTATTGAATACCTTCTGGTGCCGCAGCTTGACGTCCGACGAGTTATAATAGTCGAAGACGGACATGACTCCCTGTATTTTGCTGAATGCCTCCTGTGCACTGCTCGGTGTAGGCCCGCTGCAGCACTCGGTCCACTTTCTGTCTTCAACAGGCCTGACGAAACTATAGACCTGCGAGTTTTCGTCAGTTTGAATGGCTCTTGCGCCCAGCACCCCAAATTAGGAGAAGAGGAAAGACAAGCGAATGGGATAAAGAAGAGTGGGAAAGAAAGAAAAATTGATAGAAAAGAAGAGGAGAAAGAGTAAAAATGGCAACGCACATTTGACTTTATCGCATTTAGCCTCCCCTCGCACACGACCATGCCTTGTGGATATTGCGTAGATCCGCAATACTTGAGAGCCGTCTCAGCTGCGCTAGTGCCCACCTCTTTGGACAGCGCTGTCCATTGAGGAAATGCATCGATAAACGCCCCCACAATGTTGACAGGGTTAACGATGGGCCTGAAAGGCACCGCAAATATAGACATAGTCAGCACGTTTGGCAGCTGCTCATCTAGCAATGCCTCAAGGAAGCGCTGGATCGTCTGCAGCTCCATGATATGTTCCGCTGGGTTCGTTAGGAGGAGTCCGAGAAGAAGGAGACGGGGGGGAAGGGAGACACTTACACACCCAGCCACTAGCGCCTGCGGCCGGGGATGCCATCGTTAACAGCGTGTAGTCCTGAGGGCCACAACCCCGCGATGAAACTAGATAGCGATGGTTATCGCCGGTTATGTCTTGGAGATCGGCTCCTTGGTTACCGTTGGGATATGGAGAAGATACGATGATATCTGGGGTCCACAGATTCACATTTGCGAACATTGCCAAGATCTCAAACTCACGCGGAGCCCCTTGCTGAATTCTTTTCTCCAAGTCTTTAGCAGCTTCTGGCTCGTCACCTAGCTTGGTGGCTGTAGTGTTCGTGCTGGGGGAAACTCGGCCACGGACAGCAGGCGGCGGCACCGCAAGGGGGGTGGATGGCGCGGGCATATGCCGCTTACGGAGGGGGGGAAGCCCATAGTCCAATCCTCCGTCATCCGGGTCCTCGTAGGGGAGAAGGTCGGTGTTCCACCAAATGCAGGCGAGCCCCGACGAATCTGCGGCCGTGTTGGCACTGTCGAGAGCCTCGAGGAGGTTTTCCACATAGGTCGTCTGCAGCGGCTTGCTCATGCCGGACGGAGCTCCGCTGGGCCCTGGCAGCACCTTGGTGGCTGGCAGGTTGAGCAATCCTGCCGACTGCATGCCATCATTCCAGCCGTTCTCTAGTTGCGTGAGAAGATCCGCATTGGGTGTGTCGTAGAGGTCGAACATCTTATACGTGTTCTCAAACGCGATCACGCAGTTGCTGACGCTGGCCGAGCGCCTCTTCAGGCTCCCGCCGTCATCGCGCTTGCGCAGATCGTCCACGTCTGGGAAAACATAGTTGCAGCCGTTCGCAGCTACGTCGGCCAGCGCCGCTGCAAACCCACTAATTTCATCGGCGGCGCCCTGGGGCGGCGTGCGGAATATCGGCGTGCAACAGTAGGCGTAGCTGCCCTGGTCGGCTTGGCACGTCCACGGCTCGAAGGGCTGTTGTTCATTGACGGTGTCGGTCATGGCCAAGCGCACCTTGCCGTCTGGGCAGTAGGCCTCGCAGTGGCCGTCGTCAGACGTTCGCGGCGCCTGCCAGGAGCAGTCGACCCATTGGGCATCGGAGGTCTGTGGCAGGCAACAGTAATCGCGCGAGTCCTCGACCTTGTCGAACAGGCACTGAATGGCGCCGTCGCCGGTGGGGGACGAGAACAGCCAGAAATTGTTTGCGCCCTCGAAGCCGGCGCAGGTATGATCATCGGGGTCACGCAGTGTGCCGCAGTCGGGTGGTGTGCCGCTCCACTTGCACGAGCCGTAGCCAATGTCACTCGTGATGGAGTCGCTCGTCTCGCAGCAGGCAACCTGCGCGCCGCCGTTGTTGCAGGCAATTCCCGTGGAGCCGATCTCTGTGGATGCATCACCCACGATTGCCACACCGCCTGCCGGGCACACGGAGCTGTATTTGGAGCCACACTTGCCGTTGTTGAAGTCAAACCAGCCGCATGTTGGCATCGGTCCGCCCGCCGGGCAGCAGAACGTACGCAGCTGGCCGCCGCGGCAGCGCGAGCCGTCGTTAATGTTTCCCTTACCGTCATTGTCCGCCCGGGGCACGATCGTGTAGCCGTCCGGGCACGAGTCGCCGCAGTTGGCCCAGAGGCACTGGTCGCGCACGATGTTGGACGACGACGTGTCGACAAACACCGGGTTCCCTTCGCCGTTGACCAGCTCCGACGAGATGACCGATGGTGACCTGTACTGCGTCACTTCCTGCAGCTGTTTCGAGAATGTGCCGTCCGTGTAGTCTTGGCTGACCGCCCATACCATGACGCCGCCCATGCACTCGCTGCGCGCAAACTGCACTTTGAGCGCCCAGCTGGCTTGGTCGTCGTACGTGATCCAGTTACGGCCCACGGTAGCAATCTCCACAGCCGCGTCCGTGTCAAGGACGGGTGTGGCGCCTGTATTGCGCATCATGTCCGTCAACTCGGCGTTGCTCAGCGTGCCCGCGCTGTTGGTACAGGGTCCGGGCTCGCCAACAGCATCGAATAGGCAAGCCGGCGCGGAGCAGCTCGGATCGGTCATTATAAACGTGCGTGAATAGAACGCTAATCCCATGTTTATTTTCTTTGGATCAATGCTGTTGCGCCACAGCAGATCGAGATACTCGGTGATCTCGGTGAGATTGGTGTGCGAGTTGAGAAAGGGGCCAAGCCACTTGTTGTCCTTGTCCCACAGACCGTGCAGGTCGTAGGACATGACATTGAACCAGTCTACCCAAGGCTCCAGGTTCTGGACGTCAAAGTGTTGCAGGTACCAGTAGGACACGGGCAGCGTGACGGTGAGTCCGCTCCGTCCGCCACTGCTGCTAGCCAAGGCGACCTTCAGGTTCCGAATGAACACAGGAAAATTGGCATAGTCCTCAGGACTGCCACTGCGGTCATCGGCGGCCGGGTATTCCCTATTAAGCCGTCAGAAGGTCACAAATTTAAAGCCCTTTCTCTTTGGCACAAGAAAGGGGAATAGGATAGCTGAAAGAAAGTAAAATATTCTTACCAGTCAATGTCAACACCGTCAAAGTTGTAAGTAGTCCTTCGGGCGCGTTAGTATTTAATTAGAAGGAACGTGGGATCAGGTCCGGACGAATAAAAAGCAACATACATAAACGATATTAAAGAAGCAAAGAAAGTCTGCTGTGCAGTAGTACTAGCGGCCAACCGGGAGAATGTTGTGGCTGTCGGCCCCGGATCGGTAAAAGTCCACCCGCCAATGGCTATGAATACTTTAAGGGCCTGGTCCTCCTTCTTAAGAGCGGTGATTCGCGAATACAGATCAACATCGCCTGCGTCGGCGGGTACCACCTCAAATGTGTTCGGGTCGATGCTGGCAAATGCGAAGTTAAGGTGAGTATAGACGCCAATAGGGACATCCTCAGGCATAAACGCCTGGCAGTCACGGCGACTGGCCCAGCCCTAGATAATGTCAACTAAGGGAAGCGGCTAAAAGATTGTCTCAATATCATACCTCATAGTATCCGACGACGCGAGAGACGGTGTTGCCAGTCGTACCGCAGCTGGGACGGTGGACGGTGTTGTTTCCACAGAACTCGGACGTGGTGCCACAATATCTAAACACATGAATTAGACGGAGGGTGAAATGTGAAAAGAAGGGGAATGCAAACACGAGAAATAGGCTAAGACGTAGACGCACCCCCATTTCGAGCAGCAGACATTCAAGGGGCATTCCTCGTATAGGACGTAGTCCTTGCCGTATGTTCCCGGGTCGCACTCGGATTTGGCATCGCATCCGGCCACGCAGTTTGTGGGAGAACAATCTTCGTTCGGAACGTTAGATTCGGAGTTGAAATGGAAGGCAAAAAAACAAAGCCGGAGCCACTCACAGTCTTGTCCAAGACCACAGAAACCAAATTTAGAGCAGCAGGTGCCATCCTGGCACGGATTGTTGGCATCGCAGCCGAGTTGATAGTCGCATGTGCTCAGGCAGCCCGTGCCACAGTGGGCGGTGTCGGTGCCACAGAAGCCGAACTCACTGCAGCAGCCGGTAGCACAGTGGACGGTAGCACTACACTCCTGGCCTAAGACTAAGGCTGGTTGTACGGCGAGAATGGCAGCCCAACAGAGCAGGGATGCCGCAGAAAAGAGGCGCATTGTGCAAGAAATTATACCATGAAGCAGGAGAAGGGGCGAATGAATGTTGAAAGAGTGAATGCTTCCGGGAAACCAGAGAACTGGATTCTAAGAGACCGAAATCTAAGAGAATGACAGAAAGAGAGATGGAATGAGGGACGTACAATAAGATAGAGAAAGAAAAACGGCCATAAAAGCTGGGGAACGTGGGTGAAGGAGGAGAAGAAAATTTGGGAGACGAAGACATACGGGGAGAGACGAGTGAAGAGAGGAGAAGACTTTGGCACCTGCCATTATGGGGTAGGAAACAAATAATCGCATTTCCGTTTCTCATCTTTCTCGTATGAGCAGAGTCACGATGTCCGCAGCAGGGGTCTGAGGCACGGCACGGAATATTGAACGTGTTGCGCGCTAGTACCAATAGAACTAAGCTTAAATCTTTACGTTGCAAGCTTTGTGGCTTCGGGTCGGTTCGAAGCGGTTAAATTCAGGTACACCTCTGTCATTCGTCAATTTCTGTGTGTTATTCCGCTCAACGGACTGTACGAATAACTCAAAATGGTTCTGCCAAGGCTGCCAAGCATTGATGTTACTGCAAAAAAAGCTTCTTCATTTCGTTTCCCCTAGTGCCTGCAGACGGACAACGGATGAAGATATCGTTTTCGTTCTACGGAGTACGTGATGTGAAAATACTTATTTAAAAAAAAAAAACGCGTGCGGGAGGCCGGATAACACGGCAAGAAAGACGGAGGACTCGGTCGTTCATGTGTTCCCCTTTTTTTTGATTTTTTGTCACTCTCCTGTCCCTTCTCCCCCTGTTTCTCGTTTTCTCTGATCTGCTCGTTTCTCTCCATCTCTCTCTTCTGTCTTGGCCTTATCCATTTCCAACAGAAAAGTCGGCTACATCATGGCTGCCTCTTTCTGGGCGATGCTCAAGCTCCTGTCTCTTGTCTTTCTTTATCTTTCACTCGTTCACGGTCATCAACATGATCATCGACACCAGAAATGGCATGAGCTCCATGCCAAGCGGTCTATCAACGGTACCGCCACCGACACGGCCGACATGACCCTAGAAGAGGCACAGGACATTGTCTTGCGCTTTCAGAATGCCATGGCCCATGCCAACAAGTATATCACCAGTCATCCTCAGGGTAATGTTCGCCGCCGCCGGACTACTGCCGAGCGGGCAGCCAGCAGCCAACCCGCGCCGCTCCTTGAATACGATGATGGAACCGCCGCCACAAACGCGTCGGTGCCTTCTTCCCGGCGGTTTCGACTACTTCGCCGCCAGCAGAGCGCTGGCGGCACAAACGAAACGACGGATGTGGTCCACCATGGCAATTTCTCTAGCAACGCCTACACTGTGCCGCCTGAGGTAGTTGAAGCCGCCCGTGTTGTGGCTGAATCAGCAGCACTAGCATCTTCCTCAACTGTCCAGCAACAATCCGTCGATGAAATTGTGGCCGGATTCACGACACTGACGGACCGCGCTTGGCACAAGACGAACGATACCAACGCCATGCCACAGAAGATGAAACGGCCATCAGGTCTAGTACAATACGTGATGCTCGACGAAGAGGCGCCCACGGTGCAGGACGGCCAATTGGTGGCAGGACCGGGCGTCAACGGCACACTCGCGGAGCGGGACACGGCGGCGGCGACAAGCTACTGGCAGGAGACCATCACGCAGCTCGGCACTGCCCCATACGCGGCTGCCGGATACAAGGTGTGGCGTAACGTCAAGGACTACGGTGCCAAGGGCGACGGTGTGACAGACGACACGGCGGCAATCCAGTTGGCCGTCTCAGACGGCGGCCGCTGCGGCGCTGGCTGTCCGAGCAGTACAACTCACCCGGCGACGGTGTACTTCCCGAGTGGCACATACTTGGTGAGCAGCTCCATCACGCAGTACTACAACACAGAAATCATCGGCAACCCACTGGACCTGCCGACAATTGTGGCATCGTCTAGTTTTGTCGGCTTGGGCGTGTTTGGCTCAGACGTGTATACCGGCACCAACACTGAATGGTACCTCAACACCAACAATTTTTTGCGCAGCATACGCAACTTCCGCATCGACATCAGGGCCACGCCCCAAGATGCCGCCGTCTGTGGTATCCACTGGCAGGTGGCACAGGCCTCGTCACTTGAAAACATTTACTTTGTGCAGACGCTTCCGGCAGACAACCCCAGCACGACGCAGCAGGTCAGCTTGCCTCTCTACCTTTTCTTTGGTCTGTGTGTTGGTCCATTTCTAACCTGCTGGTTTTTTTGCGCAGGGTATTTATATGGAAAACGGCAGTGGCGGTTTTATCTCAGCACTCTATTTCTCCGGAGGCAAATTTGGGTAAGGCTATCTCTCTTTGTGTCTGTGTGTGTGTGCGTGTGTTTGATTTCTCGAATACTAAATATGTACTCATCACAGGGCATTCATGGGCAACCAGCAATTCACTGCTAGTGGCTTAGTCTTTACCGGATGCCAGACGGGTCTGACGCTCTCGTGGGACTGGGGTTGGACCATGCAGAATCTAGTCTTCCAGGAAGTGACCACAGGTGTTACCATTGTCGGAGGTGCCGGTGGAGTATGTTTTCCTCGTCCTTTCCTCGGTCCCCAATTTCTCGCGCTCTCCCCGTCCAACTCCTTGTCTAACAAAACGTCGCTAACACACCCCAGCCCCTAGGCACCGGGCAGGGCGTAGGCTCGCTGGCGCTGACTGACGTCATCATGTACTCTGCCACTGTTGGCATCGAGACGTCGCTGTATGCCGACAACTCGACCGCCTTTTTGCTGCAGAACGGCGCCTTCCATGCGGTGGCCACCGTCGTGCTAGACAGCCATGCCAATGTGCAGCTGTACCAGGGTTCCGCGACTGGACTGGTGGGCGTGGATGCCTGGGGGTTCGGCCGCGTGACCGACGCGAACGGCACAACGACGTTTTCCAACGGCGCCGCGATGACGGTGCCAACGCGCGAATCCCAGCTCACCACTACCGGTGGCGATGGGTCCCCACGGTCGTTTTACTTCACGCGCCGGCGGCCTAGCTACGCCGACCTTGGCAACGCCCAGCTTGTCGACGTCAAGGCCTGGGGCGCCAAGGGCGACGGCGTCAGCGACGACACCGCCGTTCTCAACTTCATTCTAAGCGCCGCCGCCAACATCTCGGCTGTCGTCTATGTGCCGGCCGGCGTCTATGTGATTTCTGAGACGCTACACGTCCCCCCCGGAACACGCATTATCGGTCAGGCCTGGCCGCAGATCATGGCCACCGGCAGCGCCTTTGCCGATATGAACAAGCCGCACGTGGCCTTGCAAGTTGGCGATGTAGGCTCCGTAGGCACCATGGAAATTCAAGGTCTGATGTTCACCGTCCGTGGACCGACGGCAGGCGCCGTTCTCATGGAGTGGAATATCTATGAGTCGGCACAGGGCACCGTCGGCATGTGGGGTGCGTCTTCCTCTCAACTTCGTTTCATTGCTTTTGTTCTTTTTTTCTTTTTTTTTTTTACTATTTTGTTTCCTTGTTCCATCTAATTTTTGTAGATTCTCACTTCCGTGTTGGTGGTGCCGCTGGGTCGAACCTCCAGGCCAGCAACTGTCCTACCACAAGCTTGAACGAGGACTGCATCGCGGCGTCTTTGTTGATGCACATTACACCGTCAGCGTCTGCATATCTTGAAAATGTCTGGTTATGGTAAGTTGTAATTTCTTTTTTGTAAAAGGGGAGAACGACACCCATAGCAAAACTTAAAAAATATATATATGTATATATATATTGTACTAACCGGTTGGTAGGACCGCCGATCATGACATGGAATCCGCAGACCAGACGCAGATCAACGTGTACGCAGGCCGTGGCCTATTAATCGAGTCCCAGGGCCCGACCTGGCTTTGGGGGACCTCTGTTGAGCATTGTGCACTGTATCAGTACCAGCTGTCCAATGCGGCGAATGTGGTCATGGGCCTGATCCAGACGGAGTCACCTTACTACCAGCCTGGCACGCCAGCGGCGCCGGCCCCCTTCGGATCGGCGCTCGTGTTTCCCAACGACCCTACATTTTCAGACTGTGCTGCAGGTTCCAAGACGTGTGCTTTGGCCTGGGCGGTGCGGTTTGTCGGAGCGAAGAGTATCTTCGTGTTGAGCACGGGTCTGTACACGTGGTTCCAGACGTACGACCAGACATGCATACTCAGCGGTGCCAATAACTGCCAGCAGAGCCCATTTTACGTTGAGCAGAGTTCCGATATTTGGATCTACAACCTCATCACCGTCGGGAACATCGACATGATCTCGCCACTGAACGGTGTTCCCACGGTGGCGGCCGCCAACAAGAACGGCTACGCATCGTCGATTCTGGCCTGGCTCGAGGGGTCTAACGCAACGGGCCAGCGAAAGTTTCCCGGCTACCAGCTGTACAGTCTTGGAGATTTGGCGAGTTCCAGTTTCCCGGATGTCTGCAAGACGGCGCTAACGGCAAACATTGGGTGCTCGGCGACAACATTGCCTTTTGTCAGCCCTAGCTATCACGGGTCCCTTGGCAACACCACGCTGCAGGACGAGGTGTGCGACACCGGCTGCGGCCAGTCTTTAGCGGCTTGGTTTACGGGGGTAGAGAAGAGCTGTTCGGGATATACGTGGTCCTCGGGTGCGCCGCTGGCCATGTCGGGCGGTTACATCTGGTACGGATACAACGAGACGTGCGAGAAAGACCCGGCTACGAGCACGTACTGCACCGCCATCATTGACGGCTTCTCGGTGTCGGACACGCTGGACAGCATGCCCACAACAGAGCTGTGCTCGACCTGCTACCTGGGCCGCCTCAAAATGATGCAGGCCAGCACGTACTCGGTGTACAACATCGATCCGTGGTTCGCGACGGCCCTCGAGGCGGCCACGGCGCGCTGTGCCTACAGCGGACCCACGAGTGCTATGCCGATGCTGATCCCGAAGCCAACGGCTCCCGCCATATGCGTCTCCGGGGTCACCTACACGACGGTCGCAAGCGACACCTGCGATACCATTGCACAGGCGCACAACGTATCCTCGGCGGCCCTGGTGCTGGGCAACCGCGACGTGCTGCCCAGCTGCAGTGCAATAAAGGCGGGCCTCAGTCTGTGCGTTCCGTTGCAGTGCGAGACGTACCAGCTGCAGCCCGATGACACCTGCATCTCCGCGTCTATCGGCGCTGGTGTCGCCGTCGACAACATCAAGCTGTACAACTCTTGGATCAACACCGGCTGCGACAACTTGCATGCGGCAAATGCCACGCTCGGCAGCATCCTCTGTGTGTCTCCCCTTGGCGGCACCTGGCAGCCCGGCATCCCCACCAACACTTCGTTGTTCCCAGGCACCGGCGCTGGCAGCACGACACCTGTGTACGGAAATACTACGGTGGCGCCGCCTGCGGGCGCACAAGTACCCAACGGCACCACGACCAACTGTGCAGGTTGGCACGTGGTCACAGTGGGCGACTCGTGCGCCAACATCACCACCAACGACGGCATCGGCTTCGACACCCTGTGGCTGGCCAACCCGTCGCTCAACTACACCAGCTGCACCCCTTCGCTCGTCGTCGGCAGCGCATACTGCGTAGCGCCGCTGCTGATAGATACCCCTGCGCTCAATGTTGGTGCACCGACTTTGCAGAATTCAAATTCCTTTGGTTGTTGGGCCAGCAACACAACGATCAATGGGACCAGCGGCACAAACTCCACGGGGGGGCACGTGGTGCGGGCGAGCAGCACCTACTCGGACGCCACCAACATGTCGGTCGCAGCCTGTGAGGCGTACTGTCTGTCAATCGACGAGGCAGCCTTCGGTGCGGTAGAAAACGGGCAGGACTGCGTGTGTGGTGACGCCATTGCCTTGGACGCGTATTATTTGTCGCCGTCGTCCATCGGTTGCGGACAGCCCTGCCCCGGCGCCCCGTCTCAGTATTGCGGCGGCGTCAGCACTGGTACGATTAACAACAGCGGGGCCGCGGTCGTCTTTGGGTGGGGGACGCTTCAGTTCGAGGTGGAGGATCTGGGCTGCTTCAAATACTCCACGACACTGATGACCAGCACGCCCGGGCAGGGGTATACGGGGTACGGTATTAACTCAATAGCGGCGTGTTCCAACGTCTGTTTTGCACCACAGCCTCCGAGCGGAGGCTCACTCCCGCGGTCGAACTGGTACTTTGGCTTAATCGGTGGAGACTGTCATTGCGGCTATGACGTGAACATTGCCGGGGCGACGGCGTTGGATGACAGCAGCTGCAACACACCGTGTGGTGGCAGCGACGTCGAGACGTGCGGAGGCACGAATGCCATGGAACTGTTTACATTGTCATCGACAGCGTTGTCGTAGAGGGGGTCTTGTGCTGAAGCGCATTCTTGTACGTCGAACTGCGTCGTTAGGCTATGCTTAGGTTTTATTCGCAAGCTTTGTTTACTTAAAACATTCCCCCCCTTTGTACTTCTTTGTATATCACCATTTTATTCCTTATCGTCATGCGCAATGGCTGCAGGCCGTCTCGACATCGCCTCGCATGTGTGGAAATCCAAGCACTTTTGGATTCACGGTCGAGACATCTCGCATCGTCGGTGGTGTTCACCGCCAAAAGTACTATTCAAAATTACACTTGTTTATGCTAAGCTTTGTTAAACCTCCGAAAACGTTCTTACATGTGACGTGGATTAACAAAACTAGGCTCTACGGAGTATTACTCCGTACGCCGTAATATCGGTGCGTAAGACTTTAGGGATAGGGGGTTCCATTACCTTAACCTTAACTTTCGACAACATAGCCACCGACATCCTTTTCACGGCTAAAATTCAACCCCAACATCCTTAAGGTACACCCGCCAGGCCTCCTTGCGCTTCTGATCGGCCTGCTCCTCATAGACGGCTCTTTCCTCCGCCGGCAGCGCATGCCAATCGGCATCCAACATAATGTCTTCGATGTTGACATTCATGCCCTTGTCCCGTAGCTTCTTCTCCCACTCGTCCGCAAAGAGCAAGTAAGGTTTCACGGGCCGCGTCCCCCCGGTGACGGTTAGGGGCGGCCAGCCATGGCCACGAGCGAGACCTTCCTGCCTAGACCAGGGCTCGGCGGTAGGCAGCAAGTCGTCTGCCTTCGTCTTCTTCCGCAGCCATTCCTGCGGGAACCCACCCGTCGTCGATGGCGTCGACGCCGGCACGGTCATGCCGGTGCGGTCCGGCGGCACGTATGGCACCTGTGGCACAGTATTGTCGACCACGACGCGAGACGGTAAACCGGAACCCATCTGAGCCATCGGTTGCGCCACCGGTTGCGCCACCACCGGGTGCGTGTGCAGGTGGTCGTACGCGCGCAGTGCCAACAAGAGCGGTCGGAGTTTCTGGGCGAAAGTCTGATCGCTCATCGGCTCCCGGAGACCGCTGTCACTGGGGACCGTCTCCTCCGGCCGCCACTGTTCGAGAAGTGCCTCCATGCTGCTGGTAATTATCGCGAGGCCATTGACGGCGCGGGGCTCCGTCGGACGACTTCTATCGCCCCCAGTACCTCCCGCGCCGTCCGCCGTCCGTCGCTGGTGCACCTCGTCCATGGCTGCAAAGATGGCCAGCATGTCCACGCCCTCAGCCTGCATGACCAGCTCCACTGCCTGGGCCTGACCGGGCGCACACGGGCGATTCCATTCGTCGCTATTATGGTCGAGCTTGACAGTGAACTGCCACGCTAAGAGATCGAGCTCGTCGTCCGAGAGGGAGGCGAGAGGGCGGGCGATAAGCGGGCGGGCGGCAAGGAGGCGGGCGGGTGCGGCAACGGCGGCGACGCAACCCTCCTGCTTCGCTCCGGCGGTCGCCTCCTCTATCAGTCTCGCCGCCTTCGCCATTAGCTGCCATGGCCTGCTGAGTGCTCGTCCCGTCGCCTCCTCTATACGGCTGTGCATTACAAACGGACGCGGCCAGCGCAGCACGAGATACCGATTCTCCTCCGTCAGACTGTGTATGTCTGCTAACGCCCGCCCAGCTAAGTCGTCACGCGCCAGTAGTAGCGCCCGCTCCTCGTCCGTCAAGGGCTCCGCCCCCGCATCCTCCCCTTGTCCCACGGCCACCTGGGGCGCCTGTCCCTCTTCTGCTGGCCGCTGCCTTAATTGCAGCAGCTGCCATCGTAACGCCTTGTCGTACAGCGACGAGGGGATTGATGATATAACCTTGGCCGTTTGCGCGTACCTCAGCCGCGGATCCTCCCATGCCCGCCGCTTGCCCCGGTCCTGCTGCATGGTGGTGGTGGCGGCGGTGGTGTTGGCAGTGGTGTTCGGTGTTGGCCGCAAGAAATATTCGTCGGTTTGGATCCGGAGGCAGATCGTATTGTTTGTATGAACCACAAAAAAAGGGGGGGGGAGAGAAGACACCAAGACAAGGACTCTGAAAATCTGACAGGAGAGATATTTAGGTAGCAGCCGCTAAATATACGGGACGCACACACCAAAACGCTCCAACAAAAATTGGCGTAATTACACAATAACAACATAGTAACCGGTGCCTAATTTTAGTCTCGAAGTCAAGCATTCGGCCCGCATATTTAGTGCCTTCTTTTACTAGTAGCAAAGATCTCTCGATCTCGCTGGCCGCACTAACAAGGGCTCTGTGGTGCGAGAATGTTGTTCTTACTCAGGCTAGATTTCTTCGTTAGTTATGGCTTCAACAGTCGTACACAGCCTATGGTGGTTCTCGGCTCCCTCTCCTCATTTCTCGAAAGCGCCCTTGTAGCGTCCCCACTGCCCTTCCCCACTGCCCTTTCTTGCATAGGTCCAGTCTATCCACAAGCCTTGGAAGAACGGCGCACTGAATCCCGCTTGCGTACCAGCCATTACCCTATGGATTATCGCCGGACACTGTCCATGCGTAACAACGTCAATAGGCCTGCCTAATGTTGGCAACAAAAGAATTGTCCAAGATGGTCAGGACATAATCCAAGTGCCATCCCGGTGTAGTACAAGGATCAAAAACGTGAGGTGCAAGGAATAAGATTCTTGAATAAACAAACAAAAAAGGTGTGGGGGGGTTCACTTTGTGTCCACATATCATCCTCCGTATAAAATCCTATAATAGATTGATAAAAAGGGAACGACAGAAGGAGGAATGGCCAGTTAGGGGCTAGAGCGTCAAGTTAAAGGGTCAAACGACACTGACATCAGGTCAGCGAAGGGGTGAGAATGCGAGAAATCTTCTCCCCTACCTAAAAAGAGGAGAACCTGCGAGACGTGCTGTTCTCTGAGATATGTGCAAAAACAGGAAAAAGTACTGTGGCGGGGGGAAATGAAATCACGGCCCAGTCATTCTTAAATGTCGGAGGTGATAACTTGGGGATAGTTTCGCAATTGGCTGATTTTCTGCAACGCTGAACTGGTTGAGTTTGCACACGACGGTGAAGTTTTTGCTGTCTGAACGGCGGTGTCCGGATGGAGGGGCGTGGTGTTGTGTCTTGCTGGGCGGGGCGTAATCTTTCCGAAGGAAATATCTACACATAAGAAACCCCGCGCCATGGTGGTCTCATCAGGTTCCTCAATATGTTTCTACCAGTCAACAAGCCAACTCAGCCAAGACTGCGGAAGCTTTATCAACTCGAGTCTACCAGCCCCACCCGGGTTTGCCCGCCGAGACGAGCTTCGAACTAGCGAGGCTCTGCTGCATGACGTTGCCGCAAACGACACCTGTAATACCCGGACTTCGTCGCCCGGCCTGCAGATTGGTGTCGAATTGGCTTGTATTTCGACTAGAGGCACCCCTGTGGAGTCGTCAAAAGAGACCTTGCTCAATATTGGCCAGTGCCGGCTGCATAGCTCCATCTGGGTTACTCTTATGGTTATTATAGCAATTCATCATCTCATGTCCGTGGCGCCGCCTATAAGACTCGGCAAGAGGCCAGGTCATAATCTCGTCGAATTGACTGATGATACATGTTACAAAATTATAAAAAAAGCAGCTTCAAAAAACTTCAAGTCCACCAACACTGTCGGATTAATCCAGACGGTATTATTTGGGGCTTTTTTGAGTCTCCATATAAGACTCTGTACAGATGAAGAGCCATTTGTTACCAAGCGGACTAGTTTGGAATGGTCTCAGAATGAGGAACATGATATGAAAGCCCGCATCTTCATCATTATCGCGCTAGAATGTGTGGCACTACGAGTACTACCGCTCTTCGGGCAGATCGTTGATGCATATATTGGGCCGTGGCTACGGTTTTATGCTCGCCTAATGGGCCGGACACATCACATTAACCCACCTAGCCGCATCGAACTGGAGATACAAATTCGAAAAGTGGTCTTCTTATCAGCACTGCCGATTCTAGGCTTTCTTTGCACGAAGCCGGCACATGAGTCGGAATCAGAAGGCTATTGGGCACCTGTGCCACTTCTTTGTCTCGCCGCATTGTACGCTCAATGCACCAGCGGCAAATTTGAAGACCTGGAACGCGACGAAGTCGTATTGTTGGAACACAAAAAGGCTGAAAATACCATTGACAAAGCCGAAATTTGCACCATTTGTGGGCAATCCGACGAGGAATTCTTGAGTCGATTCACAGACTGTTTATCTCGGAACAACGAATCAGACGACATAGAACGAGGTATTCTGTTCACCCCGATGGCCCAATGGTGGCTCTGCCGTCGTAGCGCCAGCGTGGACAGATCATGGAAGCTGTGACAGCTTTCAAAAGATATGACATTCTACTGTAGGCGATAATATCCTTTCCCGTCACCTCCGTCGGCAGTATTTTGCTTAACCGGACAGGCAGACAATTGAATAGGATACTACTGGGTGCCGCAGATAGAGGTGGCGTGATCTGAGCGGTATATATTAAAGCCAGGTTTCTTTTCATTAACTACTTCATGGCTGGGAATATTGGCATGGGCATGGACTGGGACTCACCCATACGATATGATCTCATGTGGCCTTTATCGTCTACAAGGCCGCCCGTAAGGGCCCAGACAGAGAGGTCTCAACAGGGAACCTCATAACGAGTAACTAGACATGGAGATGGAGTGCATGCAATCAAATATTATGGATCACGCGCATGTCACGCCAGTGCCAGGGTGTGCGGTGCCAGCGCTCTGCCCTACGGTCCGAACATTACGGAATGCCGCTACGAGACACTTACCACAATTTTAGTCTATTTGTCCAGCTGGGCCTCGAGCATAGTAGATTAAAAAGGAATGTAATTCCTATAACTATTTTATTTTATTTTATTTTGTTTTGTTTTATTTTGGTTTGGTTTGTTACGTTCTGATCCGTTTTGTTCATTATTATTATTGTTTTCGTTTTTTTTAGCAGCATGCTGGGTTTCGCTGTCCGACCTCTGAGCGTTTAAATACCAATTTACATGAAACCCTCGAAGCCTACCAGCGCGCTAGATTTTGTTTTCTGGTGGCTGCGTTGTTTGGACGAGCCAGCTGATATGCGGGATGATGAATGCAAGCACATGCCATAGAATTGTTAGTGGCACAGCACAACAGTACGGAGTAGGAAGGAAGTTTGGGTGGAAACTTCTTATCGCGATTCATGCTTACTAATCCCATCCTTAGCTCCAAGGCATGAGATGGATTGGCGCTGCGCGGGTTTGCCTTACCTAATAGGCTGACCGTATACGCGCAGTAATATGCATAGGTTAAACGGCGTCAGCCCCGCCCCGCATCCCTCCCCCACTCTCTTCCTGGCATGCAACACCTCAACAACTCAACTTGACCCGAAAGCCATGCCGACTCGCCTGCGTCTAGGTCCCGGTGATGGATCAAGGTGCCTTATTTGATTCGTCTGCCCGGAGTTCTGTTTCATACGGACCGCTCTCTTGCCTGCAGGGTGTTGCGCGACAAGCAGCGTAACTGTCCCACCCCCGGCCCAACGATGGCCGAAAGCTTGGCTGCGCGCAAACGGAACGGCCAGCGCAGAACTAAGGTGAAAACGGGCTGTGCTACCTGCAGGTCAGTCTCAAATCTCAGCACTAGTCTGGGCCCCAGGATGAAAGATCTAGACGGGAGGCTAGTTCTGCAGTGATTGTGCTCACACGGCAATAGAATACGAAGGGTCAAGTGCGACGAGAGCAAGCCATGTTGCCAGAAATGTGTCAGCACCGGCCGCACGTGTGACGGCTATGCGTCCCCCTTTAGATTTGTTACCAGCCAATCCGTTACCGACGCCCGTGCTGGCAGCATCAAGTCGGGCGCTAGCTTACAACCCATCCGGTCCGCCTCAACTGAGATCACCCCCGAGGACATCGACCTCCTCAACCGCTACTTCTCGACCAAGACCATGTTCGACGTGAAGCTGGGCTGTGACGAAGAGGCCAGGCAGATCCTGCAAGCCAGCTTGACCGACCCGCCGATACGACACGCTGTCTCGTCTCTCAGAGCCCTCCGGGAACATCTCGACACGTCTGGAGGCGCTGCAGAGTATGTCACACAGCAGACCCCGAGCCGTGGCTATGACTATGGCCTCCAGCAATACTGCATGGCTCTGGGGGGTCTTGCGTCCAACCTGTCGTCTCCGGGCTCCGACGGCCTGAAGTCGGCGTTGCTCTGCTGCCAGATCTTCGTCAGCATCGAGCAGGCGCGGGGGAACTATGCTGCCATGGCCCAGCACATCGCCCAGGGACTCAGCATCATGCACGAGTATCAGGCAAGGCCGCATTTTGCTGCTGCAGATAAATTGGTGCTGGCACACCATGACAAGCTGCCTCTGCTCGACGTCTTCGTCATCAAGCTGTTCGCTGCGCCATGCAAGTTCGCGGAACCTTCGGGAACAGCCGATACAAGCGGGACCACGACGCCTGAGTGTTTGATGTCACCACACTGGCAGGCTGCTGATTCTCGCAGTCCTCGAGCGATTGCGCCCGACATGCGGACAGAGCTTACGAGGATCGCTGCATCGACGATTGAATTCCTCGGCAAGCTGTCGCATTTGGAATCGGCAGGAGACGCTCTTCAACTACGGTCCGAGAAGGCGTCTCTGCTGGGCTCGTTAGAATCGTGGCTCGTCGATCTTGGCCTCGTTAATGTGGACATTGGGCCACCTGGCCCTGAGCCGATTTCAGTGTCTTTCCTGCGCCTCTTTCAGCAGACACTAAAAATCGTTCTCTTAGGGGCACTAGACTCCTCGCCAGGTCTTGATGCCGAGCTGCAGGCCGAGAACGACCGACTGCAGGTCATAGCCAGCAGCATAGATGAAAGGGTACTGGCTTATAGGACGCGCAGTGAGGCTAGAAGTGGTTGAGGGGAGCCATCTACGGTGTGCTGATGTATTTTATGGCGAAGTGGCGCAATCTTTCCAGGGCACGCATCTGATTCTTGTCTTCTTCGCAATCAATGGAATTCGCAGACTTCATATCTAGGTGGACGTTTCTTACATACGTCGGGGTTGAAAATAACTACGTTTGCCAGTCCCCATCTGCTCGTTCAAGCGCTGGCGACCGGAGCCGCGGCTGGCTGGCCGCCGTGAGGAATCGTCTTGTCCTCGCCCATCATCTGACCGAGGATGTCGCCGGACTTCTTGGCCACGTTCTTGGTGGCCTCCTGCGCAGAGATGAGGCCGAGGGAGCCGTGGACCATGTTGAGGCCGCGGCCGTCGATGATGTCGGAGGTGAAGGTGTCGATGTTGACGGTGTCCTCCGAGCGCACCATCTCCCGCGCGCGCACCGTGTTGAGGATGCGCATCTCGTCGGGCGTGAGGTACGCCTCCAGCTCCTTGTGCGTCTGCGCCGTGCCGGCGGCCTTCAGGTCCTCGACCCTCTTCAGGATGGCATCGCGCGTGGCGGGGTCCACGGGCTGCGCAAAGGCGTGCAGACAAAAGTCGACCGTCTTGGACACCTCCTCCTGGGTGAGCTTGCCGACGACGTCGGCGGTGCCCTGAATGACTGCAATTTCGTTAGCATCAGGCCTTTGTCCTTCTCGGCGCAACCGAAAACCACTTACTAGGTCGGAAGTGGGCAAACGCGCGCTCAAAGCCCGCCTCGTCCCAGTCGCTGAGCACGGGATCGTCGTGCTCCCGGATCTGCTTGAGGGCGCTCAGGACGATGAGCAGGAAGCGGGTGTAGCCCTCGGCAACCTTTTTCGAGTGCCACTCGAGAGCCTCGTGCTCGCTGCACTGGTCGTTGATCGAGGCGCAGATGGTCGCGGCCGCCGACAGCCCGCTGGCCACGGCCAGGTGGACGCCCGACGAGAAGAAGGGGTCGATGAAGCAGCCAGCGTCGCCGACGATGCGGGCGTTGTAGCTCGCGTAGGACGAGGCGCTGTACGACCAGTCGGACGCGGCCTTGACCTCGTCAGAGATGAGCGTGGCGTCCTTGAGCATGGGTCCGAGGATTCTGGGTACGGCCTTGAGCATTTCCAGGTAGAACGCCTTGCCGCCGGGAGAGCCCATCTCCCGCTTCTTGCGGGTGGCGATCTCCTGGTTGACGACAACGCCGACGGACGTGGTGCCGTTGTGCAGAGGAATGAACCAGGCCCAGCCGCTGCCGTCTGGAGTTTTTGAGAAAATATCAGCAAACATTTTTTTCGACCGACAGAGAAATGACTACAATGTGTAATACCTGAGAGAGCCTCGAAGTAAGGAACGCCCTCCTGCGGCGTACCGACGCCGTAGCGCCCGGCGCCCTTCCAGTAGCCCCAGCTGGCGACATTCTTGAGGCCCTGGTTGAAATGGCGGTTCTTGAGGTGCTTTGTGCTCAAGACGCCTGCCCGACCGCTAGCGTCGACGAGGTAGTCAAACTTAATGACGCCGGAGGTGCCGTCCGCCTTGCGCGTCCAGGTGGCCGACACGGGGCGGCCGGGGTCCAAAGTCTTGTCGTCGGCGGTGCTTGGGCCGTCGTGGGGCGCAAACTCAATGCCCGAGACCCTGACGCCGTCGAAGACCTGAGCGCCGCTCTTGCCCGCATGCTTGAAGATGAGCTCGTCAGACTCGGAGCGGATGACATTCCAGGAGTAGGCGTTTGGGCCACCGGCGCCGATGAAGTCGGTGTCTGCGGTCCGCATTAGGAGCGCTCTACATGACGGTGCGTCCGAAAACGGCTTGGCAACTCACAAGCTGGTTCCTTCTTGTTCAAGACGAAGGCTGCACCGATCTGTTCAAATACGATTGTCAGTTGTTTGCCTGGCAAGGTCTAGTCTGGACATTTTGTGACGAACCTTCTTGTAGAAACCATGCGCAACAAACGTCTCGTCGAGGTCGATAAATCTGAAGAAGTGGCGCAGAGATGGCAGCATGCTCTCTCCGATATGGTATCTGCAGATGATTTAGAACCGAGTACGTTCTCGCAAGCTGTGGTGGCATTTGTCTGGCTCCACTCACCTGGGGAACTTGTCGCCTTCGAGAACGACGGTCTCGATGCCCTCCCGGGCCAACGCCGAGGCTGCGAACGAGCCGCCCGGGCCGCCGCCGATGACCAGGACTTTAGCATACGTTGGAATAGACATTGTGCTTTGTTTTGTGTGAGTGAATAGTGTGTGCAGAGGAGGGATTGATCGTGTCGAAGAAAGACGGCTCTAGCTGGGTCATGACAGAAACAGCCAACCTTATAAGAGTGTCGCACCATGATGCGCACTCTATCCGAAGCCACGGACCGTGCCATCGCTGGCAACGGCATCCGAGAGCTGTTAAAGTCAACAATGATGGAGTTTCGACGGTCTTTACTTGCACTGAGGCTGACGTGCGGCGGTCGTCAGGGTGGATGCATGATGGTTAGGTCGATCCTTTTCCCGTCGGTATCCGTTGAATCCCGGTGGATCCCAGCGCCATGAAACGACAAAGTCGGAGGTCAATTAGGCATTTCCGCCGACAGGTCAACAACATTTGTTCTACCCTTTACTCAGACGGACAACTTACCAGCGCTATTTCGAGCCTCTGCAGAGGTAACCAGTCAGTATCCAAGGGATGGGCGAGGGCGCCACGTCTTAGCCTGGCTGTCTACCTCGCCTCTCATTCGCTGTGCTTGCTTCTTTGGGCTGACCTCTTCCCCCAGCCAGCTTTTTTCTTCCCTCTTTCTTTTTTTTCTCTTTTCTTTCCATTTCAAATACTTTCAAACGAAGCAGATAGGATCGATACCAAGCATCATCAAAATTTGACGAGATATTTCGCACTCAAAGCTACACCTCGCCAGACCACATCACCCCCAAGATGGAGAATACTGGCAATACGTCGCCTCCGCCCGGAGACGTCTCTGTCGAAGCCATACAGGCGGAGAAAACGGTGCGAAATGTGAATGAGTATCCTGAGGGCGGGCCGACGGCCTGGCTCGCCGTCGCCGGCGCAACTGCCTGCTTGTTCGTGTCGTTCGGATGGGTCAACGTCATCGGCGAATTCCAGGAGTACTACCAGTCCAACCAGCTCCGCGATTACTCGCCGTCTGAGATCGCCTGGATACCTTCGCTCCAGAGTACGTTGCTGGGCCCTGGCAGCACTTTATCACGCCCCGGTCTTGCAGTATCTCTAATGTCTGAGCAGTTTTCTTCATGTTTGCCGGCGGCATCTTCGCCGGCAAGGTCTTCGACGACTTCGGCCCCCGCTACCTGCTCGTCGCCGGCACATTCTTGCATGTGTTTGGCTTGATGATGACCAGCATCTCCAAGACGTACTACCAGATCCTGCTGAGCCAGGCGGTCTGTTCCGCCATCGGCGCCTCGCTCGTTTTCAGCCCTGCGTTTTCAAGCGTACGTATGGCCCTGGTATTCATCTGATGCTCGCAACACGTCAGCCAACTGAGTCGTGTTTTTGTCTTCCTTTTTTAGGTATCGACATTTTTCCTCAAGAAGCGCGGCGCCGCACTCGGCATCGTTGCTGCTGGCTCGTCCCTCGGAGGAATCGTCTTCCCGGTCCTCATCATCAATCTGCTCCCTAAAGTTGGCTTCGGCTGGACCATTCGCACCTGCGCCTTCCTGATCCTGGCGCTCTTGCTGTTTGCAAACTTTGCTCTCACGAGTCGCATCAGACCCCAGAAGCGACCGCTGGAGTTTGCGGCATTCGTCCGGCCCCTGCGAGAGCCGGCCTTTGCCTTGTGGACCGCCGCCGTCTTTTTCTTCTACTGTGCGCTCTGGTCAGACCCATCCCCCCCTCCACGTCGCACACGACACTGATAGTTTTCTTCCAGGGGGCATGTTCATTCCCTTCACGTTCATCGTCGCCGACGCAACCGCGCACGGCATGTCGCCTCATCTCGCTCAATATCTCGTCTGCATCCTGAACGCTACGAGGTAAGAAATCCAGCCGGCTCTCGCCGCAGCCCCCCACGCCCTGGTTGTAATTGCAATCCGCTGATCTCCATTACCTTTCCAGCCTCTTCGGGCGCACCGTGCCCAATGCCATCGCCGACAAAGTCGGCCACTTCAACGTGATGATCGTCATGGGCGCCTTGACGTCGATCCTAATCCTCGCCCTCTGGCTCCCCTCGACCGGCAACGCGCCCATCATCCTGTTCGCGGCGCTCTTTGGCATCTCCTCGGGCGCCGGCATCAGCCTCACGCCCGCCCTCTGCGCCAAGCTCTCGCCCATCCAGGACATTGGCGTCCGCACCGGCACGGTCTTTACGATCTCGGCATTTGCCGGGCTGACTGGGTCGCCCATTGGCGGTGCCATCGTTTCACGTAGCGGAGGGTCCTTCACCAACGCCATCGCCTTTGGTGGTACGGCTTGCGCAATTGGAACGATTCTTTTCGTCGCCACCCGGATCGCCTTTGCCGGCTGGAGGCCGTCGAAGGTTTGAGGCGCTGGCAAGGGAGAACCCAGGTTGCGAAGCCTAGATTGTACTTTAATTGTATATTAGCATATTACCTAGCAACAACTACTGGATTCACTGCCTTGCATCTTTCGCGACGACGTCCAAGACTGTGCACTCTCCTTAATTTGCCGCGGATTGTTGATGATTTGTAGTGTTCTCCGTAGCCCTCCCCGTGAAAAACACACTCGCCTAAGAATTCCTTGAAAGCATCTTAGTTCGCTTTGGCAATCTTTGGATATCTTCGCCTCTACAGCGGCCTCCATCGTCCCATCGTTGACTCCCGCCCATCCTCGCTCCACGAGCTGCTACTTTTCTGGGTGAATAGAGCATGAACATGTCACCGAGCTAGCATGTTTTGAGTAGGCAGTGGGGCGACTATTCATTCCTCTTTTCAGATTGATTGCTATCCTATTTGCTACCCTGTTTACTTACGTGCGGCAGCCGCAGCAGCCATAGCCTCCCTGTCGGCGGCCAGCACCTTCTGGATGGCCGGCCGATTGACTACGCGCTCCCACCAAGCACGCACGGCTGGGCGGCTGAGGACGACATCCCCATACCCGCACGCGAACAGCCTCTGAGTCAGCGGGATGTAGTAGATGTCCACGAGAGTGAAGTCGTTCCCGGCCATGTAGTCTCTGTGCTCCAAGAAGCGCTCTGTCACGTCGAAAAACGTCTCGACCGCCTTCACAGCAGACGCCACGACGGCCTCGTCGGTAGGCAGCCCAATGAACTTCTTGGCAAATTTCTCAAACGCGATCTTGCCTGCAGAGTCGTTGTAGTAGAGGATCTCTTCCGACTGCGCCTGGTCGAACAGCGCGACGGCCTCGAGGTCGGAGTCCGGGGGCAGCAGCGGGAACGAGTACTTCTTCGCGAGGTATTTGCAGATGGCGCGGCTCTCGTAGAGAGTGAATCCGTCGGGGAACGTGACGGAGGGGATTTTCCCCCACGGGTGACGCTTCAGGTTTTCTGGGGACTGTATTGCAACAGCGTCAGCCAAGTACGATGTTCGTCTTTCCAAGACAAGTAGTTCACCTACCTTTTGTTCGCCCTTTCGCAGGTCGATAAGCACCAATTCATAATCCGTGAAGCCGCCTTCGGCGAGAGTCAGGCGGACGCGGTCCGTGTTGGTCGAGCCGCGGCCGCCATAGAGAGTAAAAGCAGGCATTTTAGAGCGGTGCAGTAGTGTCGACACGAACCTGGGAGTATTGGTGATGAGCTTCGTCATGAGCAAGTGCAGCAATGCCTTTGAGCTTTGGAGAGAGAGAGAGACAATTGGGTCAGCCGCTCGGTATTTGAAGTTGATTGAGACGACTTGGGGTCGGGCTTCGGAATGAAGCTGGGCAGAAGGAATGTTGAAGCCCGCCCCTTACAAACAGCACGCAGGCAACAGACCGACCCGCAAACGGTGCCTGTTGGAAACAGAGCAAGGGTCCACGACGTCATTTACGCCCTGCGCTGCTTCTGGTTGGTGGGCTCGCTCTCTGTTCCCAATCAGGCATAGCGCTAGCGCCTGATCGTCATGCAAGGGCGGGGTTTAGCCTAGACCCTGCGGGGTGTGCGTATCGTTAGCGTCCGGCTTCCATTTGCAGAATGCGGACCGAACAAGCCAATCAGCTTGAGGAGGCCGATTTGGCGATCTCGGTCTCCAGAACCCACCGACTACAGCCCGACAGAGTTTGCACGGCATTTATTTGTAAGTCGACCTTCAGACATGCGAGCTTTGCTCGCCGGTCGGGTCAACCGAATGCCCGTCGGGGTAGTTAAATGCATCCACAACCTCATCGCCTTCTGCAGGTCACGGAGTGTTTCTTCCCATCTTTTCCTCACAAACTCAGGCAGACGAATACTCTCAACGGCACCTCTCATTGTCGAATAACCATGCATTTCCTCCTCCTCGGCGCCACCGGGCGGACCGGCAAGCACGTCGTGTCTCAGCTGCTCTCTCAAGGCCATACCGCGGTAGCCCTCGTCCGCACCGCCGGCAGCCTCTCTCCTCAGGCTGGCCTCACCATCGTTACCGGCTCGCCGCTGTCAAAATCGGACATCAAGGCCGCTCTCACCGCGGCGCCGTCCCTGAAACCCTCGGCGGCTATCGTCACGCTGAACACGGTCCGCAAGTCCGAGAGCCCGTTCGCGCCGCAGCTCTCGCCTCCACGCTTCCTGGCCGACTCCGCCGCCAATGTCTGCGAGGTCCTCGAGCAGGCCGGCATCCGTCGCATCGTCATCATGTCGACAGCAGGTGTCGGGGACTCGTGGGGTCCCCTGCCGTGGATGTCCAAGGCGTTCATGTCGTGGACCAACGTCAAGTACGCGCTCGAGGACCACAGCCTCGTGGACAAGGAGATTCGGTCGACCAAGCTGGACTGGACTCTTGTAAGAGCTTCGAGGCTGGCATTCGACGATCCGAAGCAGAAGCAGAAGCCGGCCGAGACCAAGGCAGACGTGAAAACGCTGGGCAGCAAGGGCGTCGGAATGAGCCTGAGCGACAGCGTGAGCGTTGCTAGTGCGGCGAGCTTCCTGATCAAGGTCGCCGTCGAAGGACTCTTTATCAATGAGGCAGTGGTCATAAGGGATTGATGGGTGCCGCCGAGGAAGTCGTGGAATTTTGGTGATTCGCGGGGAAACGCTGCGACGGTAGGAACTCGGAATCACCAGCAGGTAGCAGAATTTAGATAGGAGAATTATCAACTCGAAATAATCCCCCGTGCGCCCATTACGAGGAAGTGCATTTGACGAGTGCTCGTGCCAAAACTCTCGGTTCGGACAGAAACCATCCGCACAAGTTGCCAGCAAGAACGAGCAAGAACGAGACTGCGACGTTCCGGGTCTAGGATGACGCGCACGTCAGATCAGTGGTAGACACATCACCTACGACCACTGTGAGCACCAGAATGACTGCAGTAGCATCTCATACGCAGGAGATTTAGCTGACGCTTGCGTGTATTTCGAATAACGGTTACGAGCAGCCTTTCATTGGCCTGCTAAAGCCACACTAGCTAGAGTAGCAGTGTATGTACGACATTCAGCATGGCTGCATACAAGTCAGCTACTAACCCGAGTTCTGTTGATTCTCCGCGAAATATTGGCGCACGGTGGTTATCGGCGAATCCTTGTCGCTTGTCGGGAGCCGACCCTCCACGCTAGCTTAGTGCTCATTGCAACGGCCCGCGGCCAATGCTGCCCGGTCGTAGGCGCACGCGATGTCCAGAGTATGTGTAGGGCTGACGTGAGGGATGCTTCGGCTTGCTCTCCGACTCACCAATCAGGCCTAGCACGGCGGATCCACAGGGGTCGGCAGTGCTTCCGCTCCTCCTAATCCCCCTCTCTTTCTCTGAAAGAAGCGACTCTTCCTTCGGTGGTTAAGCTGCATCCTTGGATCGATCACTGAAAACCCAAACTAGCTGTTCTAGGTGGGAACGACCGTGCCTTGCATGTTCCCGTTCGTCTCTCATTAATCAGTAGTGCGCAGTGCGCGCAGTGTGATCAGTCCCGAGCCAGTACCGATCACACATTGTACAGCATAGAGGAGCGAGTTCGCAGAGACTGTCAGGGCGAGCGTGGGACCAATGATATGCGACCTGAGGCATTCCCACACGAGTCGCGCACCCGACGCGCTGTAGAAACTGATCCCGCATACCCCCTACCACACCGCAGCCACCCGAGAACGCCCAATTCCTTGGCTCCTGGTGAGATGAGCCAGATTCTACTGGTCCACCGTTTTCTTCCTTCAATTCAAAAGCTCTGATCAGAATTGCCGATGGTGGGGGCCGAAAAAGGAGGCGTTTATTTTAGTCTTGATCCTTCGACGTAGCACATGTTTCTTTTATCCCTTTCGAGACAGCCGAAGACAGCAAACCATAGAATAGCAACAACAGGAGCAGCGACAAGAAGGAGAATATCGACAACAATACAGAACAGGGGCTTGTCCAGCATCGCCCCGATCAGAATCCCACAGGCGTAACAGGAAGAAAGAAGAAAACAAATAAAGAGGGGAAAAGAAGAAGAAAATCGTCAGCATCTCCACAGAGAATGTGCCCCCTTTTCCTGACAGTTGCGGGCCTCCATGCGTCCTTGCTAGCCAGTGCGCTCTCTTTTCCAAAAAAAAATGCACGGGTGGCTCTCCAGGGCGCCTCACCCGTCACACAGCCTCCAGCCGAGCCACGTCGTGGGCCCTCCACCCGTCCCAGGTGCGTTGACAGCGGGCTTGTACTGTTGCCAAATTTGGGCCGCCCGTGTAGCACGCATTTATTCCCAATCGAGCATATTTGGGCTTAAATGAAGCGCCTTTCCCGCTAGGAATACCCGACGTTTTGGAATCAAAGACAAACGCTATGGATGTTGCGGTATTTACGCGGGCAGTCAGGGAGTTTTGGTGGCGTTTCGCCAAGATGCGGCCAGATAACGCGTGCTGGTGTACAAAATATTTAGTTTCAGTACTTTCTTTTTCAATCAGTCTACTTGTTTTGACATGCAAACTATGCACCATAGCGTTATTTTACTGTTAGAGTTGGGGTATTCCTTTGTACTGAAGCCGACAAAATGAGGGGGGCTGGGGCCGTTGCATTCAGACGAATGGACCACCGCGTACTCCGTAATATTCCACATCTGAGCCGTGTCGTCGACCCTCTCCCGCTGAGCCTACACGATCCACGTCCTATTTTATAAATTGGCCGATCGGGGGAATTCCAGTCCTATCATGGTGCATAGATGGGACGATCCTACGTAGGCCAGCTTGTGCATTTACGAGTTTTCGTCAGCCGCATGCAAGCCGATCACCACCACCAACACCGCCTGGCCGTTGCAACCTCGCCAACCAGACAGCCACCTATTGATGAAGCTGGGCGTGCATTCCGTGGGGTGGCAGCAGGCTAGGCACATAAGAGAGGATGTGCTTCCGCAGATCTTGCAGGCCCCCCGTGCACTTTGCGTCGCTGTCGCACTGCAAGATGCCGACGAGAACACGATAGCGACGACGACTAGTCTTTCATGTGAGATGTCTTCCACGCCAGACTTGTTCTCCCTCATCCCGACGGCGGACGGCCTGGGCCTGCCGGACCGCGACACAGCCTGGGTATTTGACACGGATGCCGACCCGACGCAGATGCACATGCAGATGCAGTTCTCCGACTTTGGGTCTGCCGACATTGAGCTACCCGACATTCCCGCCCTGCAGCCCCTGCCCCCGAGCGGCAGCCGAATGCGCACTGACGCCCACACCGATCTCGTTGCCGGCCAGGGCCTGCCGGCAGGCTACCAGACGTCGAACGGCTCCTCTCTGTCCGTGCCCGAGTCCCTGTCAACATCGGCTCCGTCGGCCTCGTTTTTGTGGCCATCGCCGCCATCGTCGTCGCCTTCCCCTCGCTTCCCGGGCGCAGCCGAGGCCCAGACGCACACGGGGCAAGCCCCAGTCGACCTGTGCAGGTCACAGGGGTCCAGGTCCGAGACGTGCGTCACAGCAGCTCTCCGCATCCTGACGACCCTGCACGTTGCCCACTCGACGTGCCTGAGCGCGCACCGAGAGGCCCCGGCTGGCCAGCAGGCCCGCAAGATGGAGACGGTGCTGGCCACGAACAAGGACGTCGTCGCCGGCATGGGCCCCATCCTGGCCTGCTCCTGCTCGGCCAAGTCTCTCGTGCAGCTGCTGCTGCTCAGCATCTGCGGCAACCTCATCGCCTGGAACAGCGCCATGATCAGTGCCGACCTCGGACAGGGCGACGACCCGTTCTCCTCGGCAGGATCCGGCGGTCTGTCTGCCGGCGGCTCCGCCCAAGCTCCCAGGGCGCGCGTCCTCGCCCAGCCCATCACGATCGGCCAGCACCAGATCAGCGGCAAGCTCGGCCGAGCCCTCAACGCCCAGATCATGGCGGGCGAACTGCGCCATCTTGAAGGTCTCGTCGACGCCCTCTCCCGCCGCCTCTGCGAGGCGTCGGGGTCGGATGGTGCCGCCAGCACCTCTCCCGCCACCACGGACATGGGGAGCGGCAACGGCCGTGCCACTGCGTCCCGGGATACCCCTCCGTTGCAGACAAAGGGTCTCGCCAACAACGTGCACCACCACATCATCTCGTCGCTGCATACGCGACTGGAGAATACGCGGGCTAGGATTTTTTCTCTGGACTAGGGCTACGCCAAGCCGCCTAATCGGTGTGCGGTAGGGGGGTTTCTGGCAAATAGTTGGAGACCGGGAAACAAGGCCGGACGCAACCCGTCCTCGTCATGTCCACTTAATCTTTTCTTTCAGGTCTACTGGCGACGGAGTGGGGGGCGCTGGGGAGTTTTTGGGTGCTTTATGGAAGCCACACTTGTGGAGCAGACGTTTCGCAAAATATACACGATAGATAATGAATAAGATATCTCCATTGACATTTCGACATCAGTCTAATCATGTGTTTCTGCTTGCTGAGACCTACATACACTATTTATTTTTCCTGTCTGTCATTCACAGAAATTGCGGTCCGGGAAGTGTTGCTCGTCGATATGGCGAGTGTCCGTCAGATTGCATTGAGAAAGCCGTGAAATGTTTCAGCTAACTATGCAAGACTTGTAAAATATACAACGGGAAGTATTGAAAATGCATCTAAGAAGCTGTTTTAACTTAAGATGAACTAAAGAGAAGCAGTTAATTATTTGATCAATTACTTAGTACGTGTATCACCATCTCAGAAGGCACAATCAAAATCTGCCAAATAAAGGCGCTATTTGCACTCTGGCTGCTAAATACTACTAGTACTATGGCTCACAGCTCGGTCTCTCCATTGTGCACTCCATTGTGCACTCCATTGTGCACTCCATTGTGCACTCCATTGTGCACTCCATTGTGCACTCCATTCGTCTTGATATCTTGTCCAGACACACTCGCATCAAGAACCGCCTTTGTCGTGCCGATTACATCGTAAGAGAATATGACATCGATGACATCGTCCTGATTCTGCAAGCTCGTGCCTTTGGGAAGGTACTTGGCAGCCTCATCACGGACGCTTTGCGGCATTGGAGGGCCGGAGTTGGAGAGCACCTGGATTGCCGAACCCCGGTCCCTCCTGATTTTTTCAAAGAGCCCGAGGCGTGCCTCCAGGGTGGCTTTGTCATGCACCTGGTCCAAGAGAATGCCGAGCACTGCGGCGTCTTCGATGGCTTGGCCGCCGCCTTGAGCTTGGACTGTTGACGCACGTCAGAAGCGACTCCAAATCAGACCTTAGCAGCATGCACACGCGCATGGTGAGACTTACAGGTAAGCATGGGATGAGCGGCATCGCCAATCAGAAGAAGAGAATCTTTGCGCCACGAAGGAATCGGGCCTCGAGCAACCAGTTTCCAGAATCGGACGTCTCTAGCTTTCCTGAAGGATATGTCAGTTAACCGTATCAGGCGAGCAGCCTGCCGCGGTGTGTACAAAAAAACCTACGCGAGAACAGCTTGCAGAGCTGGGTTAAATTCCTTCTTCGCATAGTCCATCACCCTGGACGGCTCAATGCTTGCTTGGAAGTCTACGTTGGAGAGACGTTAGCGGGGGCATTTATCGTCACACGAGTCGGGTGCCATTGCATACCTTCGGTGATGTTCTCGCTTGCGAACGACTGCGAGAGATAGAGGAAGTTCTGCACCTCGTTGCTGCAGCCCCGCAAGGTCAGCAAATCAGCACACTTTCGCAGGCATCTTACTGGGCAGAGGAGGAGTCTCGAACGTACTTCCGACACGGATACCATACCAGACCCCCGCCTCGACCGCCCATGAAATACCGCTGGGTAGAATCTTCAATCAAAGGCGCAGTCTCCGGGTCTGCCAGAAACTCCTCTGTCGGCACCAGCCATCGCATAGTGGCCCAGCCGGTGTCGCTAGCGTGGCTCTCGTCTGCGGCGAGGACGTGCTCTTTAGCCGTCGAGTGCACGCCATTTGCTGCAATGATGAGGTCCGCCTGCCAGACTGTACCGTCGGCAGTGGTTACCTTTGCATGGACGGCATCCTGGCGTAAATGTTCAGCAACGGCCCGAAAAGATACCGACTTTATCGGAAGCGCAACGTACATAGTCGACCACCTTTACACGAACGTGCAACTTGCATGGCTGGCCAGGCCCATCTTCTCCAGTGGCCAGCGCTTTCAGCTGGTCGTGGAGATCGACGCGGTGCACGGAATAAATCGGCGAGCCGTAATTCTCTTCGATATGCACGTAGTAGTTGGGCACGACCATTTGCATTGTACCGCCGTTGAGGATGCTTCCGGTCTTGATGGCGACCATGCGCGACTGCGCAGGGTCGAACCCCCAGCTGCGGAGGACCGGCGACGCATTTGGCGCTATCGAAATGGCGGCCCCGACCTCCTGGAGCAGGGCGGACTGCTCGAGGATCTTTTGCAGGCATGTCAGCACGCATCATTGGTGGGCGGAGACTGAGAAAATAACACTGGTACAATTGAGACAGGCCTGACGAACCGTTACCGAGTGTCCTGCTCTGCGCAGGGCGATGCCGGCACTGAGGCCTGCGATTCCGGCGCCGACGACGATGATTTCCATTTTTCGGTATTGATTGAACGCGTTCTACAATTTGAGTCAATGCTTCGTAGCCCGGGGGTTATTGTGTTCCTTTGACGCGCAAATGATCTGACCGACATGCGCAAGCCGAGCGGCAACTATATAACAACGACACGAGATGGCAAGGGCGCATTTCTGTCGCTGTCAATCCAGGACCCCGATCGCCGTTGCTGAGCTTTCGGTTTATTTATAACTGTCGAGCTCGGTGTCCAGTCGCTCAGCGACCTTCGGGCTTCCACTCCAGTGAGATTACAGTCTTGCTCACCCCGCCTCTTACGCTGAGGACGGAATTGCCCGTCCGGGCTCCTGTCGGTATCCGTCTAGCACGAGGTACCGACACGAAGATGCCCTGCTCTCCGGTCCTATTAATGTATATAAGGGGTATTACGGCGCGGTCGGTGCCATCTGTTTGAAACGCTGTGTACACCCTCATCCACACGCGACAACAGAGCTGACAAGTCATTGCTTATTTCAACAATATACACACTTTGTAATCTGTGCAGAAAATGTCGGCCCTTTCCGAGCCCAAGAACACGCAGCGAGTGCGCGCCGACGAGGCCGCGCGGCTCAAGATGCAGGACTCTCTGCGCGGCGCCGCTGAGGCCATGGAGACGCCAAACGACACGATGCTGCGTCTGTTCAACGGGGTCAGTGTGCTCTGCTGTGACATGTTGTTTTAAGAGAGAGTTGTCCGCATTGGCTAACACAATCCCATCACGGCAGGCTCTCGAAGTTCCCATGGTCAAAGCCGGCTGTGACATTGGCCTCTTCAAGTCGCTCGTCGCGAGCCAGACGCCGTTGACTCTTGCCGAGATCGCAGACACTACAAAGGCGGAGCCGGCCTTTCTCGGGCGCGTCTTGCGCTACCTCGCGGCGACGCGCTTCATCACGGAGACTGGCAAAGACCAGTTCGGCGCCAACCTCACCACCCAATCGCTTGCGGATCCCGCCATCGAGGGCAGCCTGAACTACATGTAAGTTGTGTCAGCGAGCGTGGGACGCGTGACGACAGACAGCCCGGGCTGACCAGACGACCCCAGCTTTGCAATTGCTATTCCGGCTTACCTATCCCTCCCCGGGTTCATGGGGCAGACGAGCTTTCAGACTCCCCGCGGCACCCAGTGCGCGTGGCAGCAGTCGGTCAAGACGGGCATGGACTGGTTCCCGTACTACAAGCAGCATCCCGAGCAGCTCGGGTACTTTCAGAAGCTCATGAGCGTGCCGCGCGACGGCGACTGGCTCGACGTTCTGCCGTTTGCCGAAGAGGCCGCCGACGTCAGCCCGGACCGCGCGCTCTTCGTCGACATCGGAGGCAACATCGGCCACCAGAGTAAGCGGCTGCGGTCGCAGTACCCCACGCTCCCCGGGCGGGTCATCGTCCAGGACCTGCCGGAGACCGTCAATGTGGCGCCGCCTGCGCCGGGCGTCGAGTTCATGGCCCTCGACTTCTTCACGCCCCAGCCCGTCCAGGGCGCCCGGTTCTACTACATGCGCACCGTCCTCCACGACTGGG
This sequence comes from Sporothrix brunneoviolacea, assembly GCA_021396205.1. Lineage (NCBI taxonomy): Eukaryota > Fungi > Ascomycota > Sordariomycetes > Ophiostomatales > Ophiostomataceae > Sporothrix > Sporothrix brunneoviolacea. The sequence goes on from WNYD01000139.1 coordinate 61,400, forward strand.
ACGAGGAGAACTCAATCAAGATCCTCAAGAACACGGTCGCCGCCATGGGCGCGGACTCGCAGCTGCTGATCGACGAGATGGTGCTGCCCAACAAGGACGTGCACTGGTGGTCGGCGTGCCTAGACCTGCACATGTACACCATGCTCAACGCGCTGGAGAGGACGGTCGATCAGTGGCACGACCTGCTAGGCAAGGCCGGCCTCAAGATCGTCGACATCAGGACATACGCGTCGGTCATGAAGAACTCCATCATTGTTGCCGAGCGCCTGTAAGGGGGACGAACTACTCTGTCCGTAATTATGGTAGGAGGCCTAATCGACAATCTTGGCCAAAATATTTAACAGCGCGAGATACAAATTCAAATCTACACTTTACTATGAATCAGAAAATATTGAAAAAAATAAACAAAACATAAGAAATACTGCAATATTGCTAAATACTAGAGATGAATTATGTTATTGTTTTGACATTTTTAAGCAGAAATACGTGGTGGTATTAATTGTAGAAATGATTGATCTAGATTTCTCTGCTTAGTATCCTGTATGAAGAGAGGTGTAGAGGCCAATGTCCCAAACCCCCTGCCCCCTGTCTGTACCTGTATGCACCCTGATGTCCTTATCCTGGTCTACGGGTTTGTCTACGGGTTTGACCGAAGTCGTTTGTATGCCGGTGCCATAGAGCCACCCCCGCCGTGTTGTTAGAATCTCACTAGTCTGACAGCCTTCTTGCCGTCGGCTTCCGGCCACGGTCCAAGCCGCAGTCCAGACCAGGCGTACCATTTCGGGCTATGATGCTGACAACGACAGGAGTGATGATGCTTCCTGCATCGTCATCTCGCTCGGCTTACAAGTCGCCGGCAACCGAATCGAGCCCACAATGGACTTGCGAGTGCAACAACGGATGTCGCGGCCAAGATGATGGAACTGGCCTCTCTGTCAGTCATGATAAAGGGCTGGTACAGCAACCACCGATTTCAGCAAAACGCACTGCACTTGCCTAGACACACAAAATCAGCAAAGCCGACATCTGCTCAGCATCTTCTCCTTCACCTCGATTCAAATCACACGTTGACTGAGCACGCATCTTCCTCTGCCTCTGACCATGGCAACCTCCGACGTATTGCGCTCCATTAGCGTCCTCACATCCGCTATCCACACAGGTAATCAATACGGTTCCCTCCCTCCCACCTCCCCTTTGTGCTCATGTCCGGACCACAGGCTGACGTGTGCTTCACTCCGACCCAGGCAGCCAGTTGAGTCTCTCGTTCGTATCTGGAGCGGCACTTCTGGCCTCTCCAACTGCCGACGAGGCGACCGTGCTCGCGCAGTTCAGGGTCATCTTCCGCCGGGGCTTCTTCTTGTGTCCCCCGTTCGCCGCCGTCGCCACCCTAGCCAACCTCGGCAGCGCCTTCGTCAGCTGGCGGTCTGGCGATGACGGCGCCGGCATGGCGCTTCGCTTTTTGCTTGCTGCGTTGTGCACGGCGAGTCTCGTCCCTTTCACGCTCCTGTTCATCGTCCGCACCGAGGGTGCCTTGCTGGAGAAGGCGGCCGGGAGGCCAGGAGAGGGAAAGAGCGAGAAGACACCATCGTCTGCAGCACAGACGAGAGACTTGATCCGAGAGTGGGCTCGGCTCAACTACATGAGAACTCTCTTCCCGCTGGTCGGGGCAGTGGTCTCATACAGTGCTCGTTAGGATTAGGAGACGACAATCGGGTGTCGCAGCCAGTGGGATCTTCCTAATCAAAAGTCCCAGGAGGAACCTGTATACGCTTTAGTGCATTTCTAGAGTTGAAAATTGTAGTGCGTGTTCTATCTGAAATTGGAAATATATTTTGAATTTTAAAAAGCTTAGAAGTATTCCTATTATGAAATATTTCTGTAAAATATTAGGTCCGTCTACTGCAACCACGCAGTCCCATCAGTCGAGGACAGTGGATGAACTACGCTGGAAGTGTTCGCGTGGCTTATAATGGCGGACTAATATTTGCTATGGAGAGTGACATCTGTCTGCTTTACAACTACCCCATTCTCCTCCGCTATTCCACCAAACCCAGCCCTTGCAGCAGCTCGTCCTGAGTCGCCTTGAGCAGTGCCGCCACCGCCTCCTTCTCGTGATACGCCTCGTTGTACACGATCTGCAGCCTCATGGCGCCCTGAAGCGTCCACAGATGCAGCAAGATGTCCGGCGAGTACAGCGTGATCCCCAGCCAGGTATCCTCTACCTCAACCTTGCTCCCAGCAGCACCTTGATACAACCGCTTGACATAGGCGTCCATGATACCGAAGCTGGACAACCCGAGTGAGCTAGGCGCCTCAACGCCCGGCGGCGGCGAAGTCATGATCGCCACCATCTCGTTGCCCCAGAAGCGCGGCAGGGTGCGCAGGAGACCGCTCTGGTCCGGCTCGCGATACTTTTGCTTGGCGAGGTTTGCCGTCTCCAGGAAATCGTCGGCTAGGGTGAAGACGGCGGGGACGGGGACGGCCAGCGCCCCGACGAGGCTGGTCGCCGGATACTTGGTCTTGTCGACCCATTTGCGGACGTCGTGTATGGTGACGGCGCTCTGGATCGTCGCCGTCGACTTGGTCTGTTTGCGCAGAGAGAGGGACACGGCCGCCTGCACTGCTGCGGTGACGGTGAAGCCGAGCTCTTTGCACCTGGCTACGATGCGCTTGGTGTCGGGGACACTGAACGGGGCGTAGAGAATTCTCGGGTCTCCGCATGGCTGCCTGGTATCTTTGGTGTGCTGGAGCTTCACGCCCGCAAAGCCGCCCATCCAGCGTCCCAGCATGGACTGGAACGTGCTCCTGTCGGCGTCTGTCGCGGCGGGAATGTCGGCAAGGACGTTGAGCGGGGGGACCAGGTGCTGGGCTTCGTCGCCGCCGAGTTTGGGGCTGTCGGTGACGGAAGCGGCGTCTGCCAAGGCTTGGACGAGATTGTTCATCGCGGTATAGGCACCGATGCCGTCGAGATGCGTATGAGGGGCCAGCAGGTAGAGCTCCTGCGTCTGGAGTAGGACGTGCAGGGCAGCACGCCCGGTGAAATTTCTGATGGGGAACATGTCGCGGGACGTGCCGGGCGTGTCGTGGAAGTGCAGTGTCTCCTTGAGCCACGCGTCGAGCTCTTGCTCGTCCTCGACGGTGTAGATCCAGCGATCACCCTGGACGACGGCCGACAAGCAGGGATTGATCCGGCGGAGGGCTTTCCATGCCGTCGGCACGTCTTTCCTCAGGTCGACACCGGTCGTCTTGATCTTGGCCATGACCGCGATGTGCCAGTGCTGGCCGTCAGTTGCGCCCACCCCTCCCTCTCCGGCGAGGGCGAAGAACTTTTCCATGTCGTCCAGCGACCGCTCATAGGTCGTCGGCGAGGCTTTTGCCCATTGCAGCCCGCTGTGGTCAGCTGCCACGGCCATGATGTTGCTACCCATGATGTTGGAATTTTTTTTGTGAAGGCGCGTTTCAGTGTATGGGTCTTTGGAATACTGAACAAGCAGGACCATAGTAGAGCCTGCTCAGCTGCTTATTAAATGCCCCCAGTTGTACATTGCCATAGCTATAGTCGAGGAGGCCATTGCCTATGCTATGATTTACCCCGGATTCCGAGTGGTCAGCACGTCGCATACCGACGGCGGCCAGGCCCACCACTAGCTGATACCTGGTAGGATTCCAAAGCCCTGGGCGTGAGCTTGGCGGAAAGGAATGCAGCCGGTCAACACACGTCGGGAGGCTTGGGGGCCGTACAACCAGTGTCTTGGAGCGAGGTTGCAAGAGCGGTTGCTATACGGAGAATTCCGACTCACGTAGTTGCATAGATGGATGCTGGTATAAGCAATACGGCTCACCCGGTTGCCTAGGAGGGTGTGCTGTGATGGCGCAGCTGCCTAGCCCCTGTCTTGCCGCGGCCCAGCCCGCCAATCGCTTTTCTGGCGAAATAAGAGCGAGTGGCGTCGCGCGTTGCGGATCGTTATTCTGGACCCCAAATAATCACTCACCAGTCGGTCACTCGAGACCAATATCACCTCGCGGAGATCTTGATGATATGCATTAGCGCTTACTACAGTATGTTGGCGCTCACGCTAGATAAGTTCGAGTCTGAGCCGTCCTTGGCAAACTTGGCACACTTGGCAATAAATACTATACGGGGGGGGAATACCAGAACAACTGTCCTAATAATTGAGTCAAATATATTGCGAAGCTGTCTCGGGTATACTACGGTAACACCCTCATGGCGTCACTGCTCATTGCCCACCGAATCGTGCATCTCCAGAGCCAGCATGTCGAGCCGCATCCCACCGTCAACAAACAGCACAATCACCGTCGGCGGCGCCCGGCCAAAGACCCCATGCAAGCTCCGCCAGACGTGCGACGCGTGCAGCGAAGCCAAGGTCAAGTGTGACAGGGGAAACCCGCGGTGCGGCCGCTGCGACAGGCTGTCGTACGAGTGCGTCTACCGCCCGGCTAGACGCTTCGGCAGGCCTCGTCCCCGCTCCGAGCGCCCCCGGGACCAAGACGGCGGGAGGCGCCCGGCCCGCGACACCCGCGGCGACGGTGACGCCGTTATGACCGACGAAGCCGCCAACAAAGACTACGCGGCACCAGCACGACCACCGTCGGCCCCGACCCAGCCCGCCCAGCAGACCCCAGCGGCGCGGCACCCGCACCTCAACCTCGACGAGCCCCTGCCGGACTGTCTCTCTGATGAGGGTCACTGGAGCGCGCCCACCAATGCTGTTGCGAGTGCGAGCACCGGCGCTAGCAGCAACGGCAGACGCGACGCCAGAGGCAGCGACGCCTCGCAGTCCACCGGGATGAGCATGGGAGACGACGGCCTCTTCCTCGACGGCCTCGAGCAGCCCTCGTCGCTGGGCATGGACGACGTCCGGCACAACCCCTACGAGTACGACTGCGCGACCGTGGCCGTGGCCACGCTCAGGGACCTTGCCGCGGCGGCGTTCGATGGCCAGCAGTCGATTGCCGCCCAGACTGCCCAGACTGCCCAGACTGCCCAGGTTGCCCAGGCTGCTCAGACGACCCAGGCTCCTCAGACGACCGCGGCCGCTGACGTGCTCACCGAGCACATACCCTTTGCGTGCCGACAGGCCGCCCGCATCCTCGTGTGCCCGTGCTCGACCGACATGGACACGGCCCTGCTGGCCGCATCCCTGGCCGCCGCCATCCTCGACGCCGCCGACGCCGCCCTGCGCACCCTCAATCCCGCGGGACACGCGCTCGACGACGAGCAGCACACCATCCTGGCCCTCGGCTCCCTCCCCTACATCTCCAAGGTCGTCACCCTCTTCACGCACCGCTACAGCGTCACCCAGGCCTCCCGTCCTCCAGAGGCACTGCTGCTTCTTGCCGCCTCCTTGAGGACCACGCTCAAGGCCCTGGCCGAGGAGACGATGAACCGCTTCCTCGAAAACGGCGCCGCACCCTCCTCGCGTCGTGGCAGCTAGGAGAGTGGATGTGTATGATTGCCAAGTAGATCGACATCAGCATGTAATAGAGAAAGGGCTTAGGATAAATACTTTTACTACTAGTCAAATACATACTCGTTTCAGAGATCAATCAAGAAGCGTCGAGATTTCACAAGACGGACTCTTTCTACATGACTTAGACCTGATGTAACTTATAAATGAGTCACGCTGGCCTGAATAAATTGACGAGGCTCTGCACAGCGATTCACGCTGCTAGTTGCGTTCTAGTCTACAAGTTGTTTCGTGCCATACTTGGTAGAACAGAAGAAAATAAATCACAAACATCTATAGGGAAGGACAAAAAGTACAAAATAGAGTCAGCTCGCAGACACAGACGTAAAACCCTTTCCCCGCCTCAGGCATTCTGCTCCATCCACCCCTTGAGGTCCCCAACGTTGAGACACTCCAGGAAGAGCGAGCCCTTGATCTCGAGCGACAGCTCCTGCTTGAACTTCTCAGCCAGCACCAGCGAAGTGAGGGAGTCGACCCCCAGCTCCACAAACGTGGCCTCGTCGGTCAGGTCCGACAGGTCTAGGCCCGTCTCTTTGGCAATGAGCTTCAGCGCGTCGCCCACGATGCCCCCTGCAATTTCGACGACGCCGCTGTCACCGTTGCCGCCACCACTGCCCGCGGGAGCTGCTTCTGCTTCTTTCGTTTCGTCGCCGTCTGCAGAAGGAGCGCGTTGTGGCGCAGCAGGCTTGGGATTGGGCTTGGACGGTGTGGCTTTGGGCTTGGCCTGCGTCGCTTTGGGCTTGGCAGGAGCAGTGGCAGACTTTGCCAACGATGTCGTGGCTTTGCTGACACCCCCCGCTGCCGCATCGGGCGGCGAGAAGAACTTGTTCATCAGAATGCGGTTGACGCGGCGGAACCGCATGCCGCCCATCATGCCCACGACCGCCCCGTCCTGCAGGACGTAGACGTCGCCCGAGAACATGTTGGCCTCGCTCGCGGGCGCCATGCGCACGTAGCTCCGGTAGCTGCCGCCCGCCACCGCGGGCTGCGCCATGCGGCAGCTGGCCCAGCCGTTGGTGACGTAGAAGTAGTCCTTGGTGTTGGAGGCCTCGCTGCCGTTCATGACGAACCCGCCGACGTGGAAGAGGCTGTCGATCCAGTGGGGTGGCGTGTGCCAGGTGCCGTGCCGCTCGGGCGCCAGGATCACGTCCGCGTAGGCCTCGAGGTCGCGGATCACGACGGAGTGCATGCCGCGGTACTTGTCCGAGTAGTCGACCACGTTCTCGAACAGCGTGTACGCCAGGCCGCGTCCCACCCGGCTGGCGGCGCCACCGGGGACCATGGCCGTCAGCGCGTCGATGCGGCTGTCCACGAGCCACGACACCCGGCCGAACTCGGTTGCCCACTCGTCGGGATCTTCGTACCGGACTGTCGCAGTGGCATACGGCTCCTCAGAGCGGCTGCCCGCGTCGTCCACGTTGTACCATCGCACGGCCGTGGTCAGGTCCTCGAGGTCCATCTCGGCTTCTATCTGCAGAAGCTGAGCACCGCCTCGGTTCGACTGCACGACCTGAGCGTGCTCCACGAGCATGTCGCTGACGTTCATCGGCACCGTCCCGGTCGCCGCCGGCACCATGCGCCTGTACAGGTATTCGCCGACGGTGAGAGCCATATCAGCCCAGATTGACTGCACTGGGAGTTAGCGGGAGACATCTGCTATTACATTGCACGCCAGTCTTTTACTCACCGAAGTCGCCACGCCATGTCCGTTCATGTGGTGGCCGTCCAAGGCGCTCAGCAGTTCTGGATGCATCATGTCCGAGACGACGACGAGCTTGCCCGTGTTTTCGGTGATCTCCTCGGACACGATCTGCTGCATGGAGGACGTCCGCAGCGCAGAACCGCTCTGCACGGTCGGCTTCTTGTTCGGGTTGCCGTTCGGATACGCCTTGTCCAGGGTCCAGGTGCCTTCATATTGTATCCAGTAGTTCTTTGCATTCCACTTGTACGGATCGAGCGACAAGAGGGTGTGGCATCGCTCGTACGGGCGGTGGTACTCATTCCAGTTGACAGAAATGCCAGCACGGTGGAGCGACGCGAGCGTGTTCGACAAGGTCGCAAAGTTGTCCTCGTCGCGGCGGAGCGACGCCGTCACCTGCGCGTCTGCAATGTAGCCGCGGATGAGCGAGGCGCACACGGGGTGCGGCCCGATGTCGATCCACACGGTCTTCTCGTCGATGATGCCGAGCTCCTGGGAAGCCTCAAGAGCGCCGACAAAATTGACAGGCTCGCGAGCCGCTCTGCTCAGGTACTTCTCGTTGATGGTCTTGCCATCAAACACGCAGCTACTGAGGAGCGGGGAGAGGACGGGAATCCTCGGGGTCTTGTACGTGACGTGCTTTGCCAGCTGCTCGAACGGCCCCAGCATGGGGTCCATCTGGCTGGTGTGGAAGGCAAAGGGGACGTCGAGGAGCGTGCACTTGACGCCTTCGCGCTCCAGGGCCTTTCGCGTATTCTCAATGTCTTCGCGAGAGCCTCCCAGGACGGTGTCGTCGGTGCCGTTCATGCACGACACCTGGTACTTGCCATCCGCAGCAATGCTCTTGATCTTGTCGACGCTCGCGCGAACCGCAAGCATGACCTGGCTGCCCTCTTCGCATTCAGAGACGGCGAGCTCTGCGCGCTTTCCCACGAGGAGGATGGCATCGGCCGCCGATATCACGCCAGCCACTACCAGAGCCGCATATTCGCCCAGACTGTGGCCGATGACAGCGCTGGGCTTGACTCCGAGGAATGACCAGAATTCGGCGAGCGCAATCTGAGTGACGACGATGGTGAGGGCCGTCGTGAGAGGAGAGACGCCGTCGCTCCCGGAGATTCCTTCGATGAATGGAACGACCGAGGGGAAGCCGAATAGCTCCACCAGATGATCGAGGTGGGCAATCTGCTGGCGATAGTACGGGAACGATTTGAATAGTGCCGCGCCAATGGCCAGATAGAATGAACCTTGGCCGGTGAAGGCGAATGCGACCGAAGGTGCCGTTGCCGGCACGGGGCGGATGTCTCCAACGGCAGGCAGTGCCGAGGCCAGAACTTTTCGCAGCTGAGAAGTGCTGGAGGCCGAGACTGCCACTCTGGAGCTGTGGTGGATTCGGCGAGCGGTGGTCGTGTACGACAGGTCGCCTAGATCGGTGTCTGGGTGCCTGTCGAGATATTCGACGAGGGCCGTCAGGTTGTCTTTGAGAGAATGCTTGCCTTTGGCAGAAATTACCACCGGGTGGCTTGATCTAGGGTCCGAACCGCTGAGCTTCCTCTCTGGGGCATCTCCGAGCAGCAGCGTGGTATTGCCACCGTGGGCCCCGAAACTGTTCACGACAGCATATCGAGTCTTTCCACCCTCCCTCGGCCACGGTTGAAGATCCATGGTGAGGCCAGCCTGTCGCTTCCCCAGATCCAGAGGGATGATGGGATTGATGGCCGTCTTGATCCCGACATGCGGTGGGATCTCGTTGTTCTGGAAGACCAGCAGCGCCTTGATCAGCGAGGTGATGCCTGCAGCAGCCTCTCCGTGCCCAATATTGGACTTCACAGCTCCCAGGTGGAGAGGCTGGTCGGCGCGGCGACGTGGCGAGAGGGGAGCAAAGAAGTCGCAGACCGACTCGGACTCGACCGCGTCGCCGACTTGAGTTCCAGTGCCGTGAAGCTCGACATAGCCCACGTCGAGAGGGTTGATGCCCGCAGCCTGCGTGACTTGCGCGTAGTTGCTCTTCTGGGCCCCAGCGTGGGGCTGCGTGATGGAGGCGGCATATGCGGAATGGTTTGTCGCGCCGGCGAGAACGGTGGCAAGGATGTTGTCGTTGTCCGCAACGGCGTCTTCCAGGCGCTTGATCACGACAGAGCCGATACCATCGGCTCGGCAGTACCCGTCGGCCCCCTCGTCCCACACCTTGCACTGGCCCGTCTTGGACAGGAAATGGCCATTGCCCAGCATGGCGTAGTTGTCGGGATTTGTAATGACGCTGAGGCCGCCCGCTATGACGGTGTCCGCCTCACCAGCCCAGAGCGCCGAGCATGCGGCATTGACAGCAGCCAGCCCGCTGGAGCATGCGGTATCGATGTTGAAGCTTGGGCCGCCGAACTTGAAGAAATAGTTGATGCGTCCGTTGGCAAAGGCGCGCTCCCCTCCGGGCACCGCATGTGTCCCGATGTTCTGAGCGGCATTCAGCTCACGCCAGTCGTCGCTTGCCTGGCCGTAGTATGTGCCAATCCTCTCTAGAGTCGTGGACGGCGTTCTGTTGGGTGCATACCCGGACATTTCGAGCGCCTCGTAGGCGGTGACAAGGGCCAGCCGATGCATAGGGTCTGTCTGCTCTGCCTATACCCAACCAGTCAGAAAAAAAGGAAAGCAAAAAAATCATTGCCAGATAGCCTCCGCATGGATTGGACTTACCTCTCTAGGGGACATGTTGAAGAAGGCGGCGTCGAACACACCCGGTTCGTCAATGAAGTTCCCCCAAGGCGTCGGCGTCGAATTGGGGACCTGGCCAGACGGATCGAAATGGGCTTGTAGATCAAACCTGTCGGCTGGGACTTCTGTGTGCGTGTCTCTTCCTTCTTTCAAGAGGTCCCAGAATAGCTTATGGTCGTTGGCGCCGCCGGGAAGCCTGCAAGACATGCCAACGATGGCGAGAGTCGACTGCGCAACGGTTCGCGGTGCGCTAGGCGCGATGTTGTCGAAAGACCAGTCGATATAATCAACGTGCTTCATTGCTACCTGGCCAAGACCCTCGGTCACGGTTGCCAGTATGTTCTTGGAGACGATAGACGAGCGAAATAGAAATGTTTCACACTCCGCCGGCCCAGAAGCCGAGATCGAATCCAGGATTCCGCCGCTGAGATTATCGAGGAAAATACCACCCGTTATGATGTCAGCGACGATTTCTTCGAACAGCTCGCCGGCGTTGCGAGCGAGGTATCGCTTGCCCGTCTGCGGCGAGAGCAGAGGCAGCAAGATGCGAAGAGAGTAGGTGCACTTGGGCGCAGAGCCGTGGACGATGGACTGGACATCTTCAGCTGAGTAGATATGCGGCGCGTGGCACAGTCCATTGTAGACAGGCATCGGGAAGTGCTTCGAGTAGCGCAGAGCTTTGGAGTGCTTGAATGCGTTTCTGAGGCGGGATGGCGGACCTGTGACGCTGACGGAGGTCTTGTCCGACGCGCTGATGAAGACTTTTGTCGGCGTGGGATTGGCCTAGAGCATATTGATGTTAATGGGGGTACGAGTCTGCAAGATGTAGAGAGCGAATATTCACCGATTCTCTGTTGTAGCGGTCGATCTCCTCCTGCACCTCAACGACGGAGAGGCCAGTCACCACATAGGCCCAGCTGCCATAGCCTCCGTCCTGATCGCGCGACTCGAGTCTCCCCGACACGCCGTCAACATGAATGCCCAATCTGAAGGCGACTCTAACACTCTCCACACCGTTGATGGCGACGTCTGCCAAGGATCCGGAGACCGAGATGGCAGCGGCGGCAAATAACCCAATACTAAGGCCGGAGAGCGTCGTTCTCTCACTAGGGAGGTCAAGAGGCAGGTTCTCGGCTTCATGGTGCCTGCGGAAAAAGTCAGTATACGGTTTCAGTGTACGGTTCGTGCTTGTACCTTTGCGTGGCAGCTTTACCCAATGAACATGCTAATCTCCAGGACGCAGAGCAGGGCGCTTTCCAACGCTCCGCCTACGGGACCTTGTCTGAAATTGGGGTCGTCGGCGAGAGACAGGACCGACTTGAAGGGAGGGACGAGGTTCTTCAAGTGCGAAGGCAAGGCTGCGACTTCGTCGTGGACCGCATCGGCACAGGCGTCCAGGAAGATGGCGAGGAGGCGAAATCTCTGGCCTTTGCTGTGGGTGTGGAGGCGGCGGAACAAGTCCCGCAGGTCGTCGTTTGGAAATTCATTGCTGAAAAAGAGCAGCCGCGACGTAAAGTCGCTGAGACCCTCCGTTGAGGGAGTGGCGGTCATGATTGCTGCACGTCAGAAGAGAGTTGGTTGAAGCAATGGAAAGAGACGGTAGCCCTGTAGCCAAGCAAATCAGTGGTCTAAACTGAGGTTTATCTACTCTCGGACTATACTCGAGTATCTGTCCTTAACCATACATCGAAACAAATGAGCAAGAGGCCGAACCAGTAAGCATCGGTGTCAGTGTGATTATCCTACGCTGTCCGCGCCGGCCCGAGGCCAAGCAGGGCCCGGGAACCGACGAGATCCAGAACGTGAAAATCCCGAGCGCGAAAGTCCCCAGCACAGGACGGGAAATAAATTACCTCACTTAGAAATGCCCCTTTGGTAGAAAGGGGCAGTGACCGTCCCAAGAGTCTCAGCTGCCCCCGTAAGGTGAGAGGTGCCATTCAGGGCGCATTTTCGCTGGCTCGAATATGCTACGCCGCCAGCATTGTGTGACAAGCACGTATTCCCTGAGTTTGATATCTTGTCCAACGTAGATTGCCTGGGATTTCATGCAGCTGCAAATAGTATTCACATAGCCTTATCTCCTATTTTCAATGACAGCGCTTGTGTATATTCTATCTTGTGTTCAATCTCCCTCGCGCTACAATAGCGGCTTTGCGCCTGACACTTTTTACTACATTTTCCCGGATATATATGTCTTGTCACTTACCCTCCACCACCATGTGCCTTTTGTTGACGAACCATCGCTGTGTGCCGCCCTGCACAGCGAAGCCCACCTTGCGAGTGTCAGCCAGCATCCGCAGAATCTCCATCGTGGACGGCTCGATTGCACTCTGGAGCAGGTGCTCTGGGACGTCTCCGTGGGTTTTACTAATAATCTCCCTCGTCGACAAACCGGACTTGCTGTATGCGTTCCGTCCCCCACTCGACAGACTGTCGAGCAGTGCCCCGTAGATCAGCTTCTCCCGCGTCCTCTTCTGCCTGATGTACTGGTTGAGCTTAGCCGGCAAATTTTCGATTCTGACCCCATGCGCCGGGTATCCGATGATGCAGCCTAGTCCGGCCATGCGGTCGAGACTTTGCAGGTACAGCGCGAGATCCTCGACGACGGTAAAGCCGTGTCCCAAGACATTATCTCCAGTAAATAGAGCGTTCTCCTCTTCGAGCAGGAAGCACATGTGATCAACGGCGTGCCCGGGCGTGAAGAGAGCTTTGACAGTGGCACCCTCGACGGCGAATATCTGGCCGTCTTCAATGTCATGTTGGCCTGGATCCGGGTTGCACTTGTAAATGCAGTCTGCGATGGTGGCATCGTATGCAACGAGGTCGGGCACGCCGCCCGTGTGGTCACCGTGCCAGTGCGTGAGCAGGACGTGAGAAATATAGAGATCTCTTTCTTTTAGCATTTCGACCAGTCGTTCAATCCATACTGGGACTCCCTGCGTGGATCGTGTTAGGAATGCCATTTACCGTTTGCACGGAAATTTCTCTGCCCGCCGTTCCGAGTACATACCTCGCCCGTGTCGATTAGAATCCGTGCCTTGCCAGTGCCGACGAGGAAGGTGTTGGTTCCCTGGAGCTGCATCTCGCCGGGGTTTCCTCCCATCACCCGGACGACTCTGTCCGTGACATCTTCTACGTCGTCGAGGTGGGGCAACTGGCTTGCCTGGGCTGAGAGGTAGTCTCTCCAAAACTCGCGATCGATCTTGACGTCTGCCAAAGATGCCATGATGTTGGATTACACAAGATTGATGTTGTTGGATCGACGGCCAAATTTTGCTATGAGATTGCAGCATCAAAGTTGGGAGTGTAGTTTTGGCCAGGAGAGTGTTTTCCCAAATCGTCTTCTTTGATTAAGAAAAATTCAAACATCCATATCCGTCATCACGCGCGACGTTCGCGCGTGCTGATCCGCGTGCTCACGGATACTGGCAGGTAAGTACTGTGAGTGCGGTGGACGTCGGAAACCGAGCTCAGCCGCGAAAGCCTGTGCAGATCTTGATCCAGACCTGGACAGGCCAATGGCGTGTTACGCCCGCCACAGCGCGTCTTATTTGGGAATGGCGGGCACATTTACAGCCTTGCCCAAGTGGAGACTCGGATCTCAACAGCTTACAACTTCGGTCGGTCTCCGTTGTTCTCACGCCTCCTCGCGCCCCCACAGTCGTATGGATTGGCAGGCCAAGTTCTTCCATAAGCTGAGGCTGATCACTCAAAGCACTCCAATACATGTTATCCAATACATGCTGCTTAATCCGTGCCACTTGTCACTCATGCATCGATGCGAGATACGGTGGTATCAGGCTTGAACAACCAATGTAGGCCACGCAGACTACTTTGTTGAGCTGCTCTGAGGTCTCCCTCAACGCAACCACCCCTTTATACCGCATTTTATTCTTACTATTGTCCTTTTTTATATATCAATCGAAAAAGAATAAATTCAAATAATATTATACTGGAGGATATCATTTTATTTCTTAGGATTATTATTGTTTAATTATACACCTTTAGAAAATAAGCGATTGTTTGAAGTATAGCACCGTTTTATTACACTACAAACCCGGTTACCTGGTAAAATCGTAAATGCGTCTCCCGTGACGGGGGTTTGCTTCGATTTCGCGGAAAGCCTTTCTTAATTACTGATATTTTTTGTTACAACGGGCTGAGCCTGAGGGTGCTGACGGCTGAGCTGCACTGCGCCACAGCGAAATGTCCAGTTTCCGGGCCACTGGAACCACTTATTAGCCCCTCCCTACCGGAACCCGAGGGACTGCCCCGAACGGAACAAAACGTGGGATGAAGGAAGCAATCTTTAAAGCTTGGCGCAGAGAGGGTCCACTCCTAGCCTAGTATGGCCCTGTGGCCGGCTCGGAGCGCAGGTCTCAGCTGCAGAATCACTCCTGAGAAGTGCATGAGGATCTATCATCCTTGAAAGTAGATGGCAAGGTTCGTAAAATTGGACCTGGCGGTTGGGCAGGATGCAACCGTGGATGGTGGTGACGGGCTACGAGGCCCTGGCTGACGCCGATTCGAGGTTGCTCGTCCGGCCTTTATATTCGCCAATGCCCCGGCGTGATGGATACGTTCTCGAGCATCCCACGCGCGATGATCATAGCTATTTTCAGTATTTTTTTTGTCCCATCTCCAAAATGTGGTTCCGGAGGAGTCTTATTGCGTTCGCCTGGGTGGCCCCAGCCCTGCTGTCCGTGGCGGACTCCCACTCGTTACCCCCCCGTAACGGCAAGCCGAGGTCCTTCGAGCTGACTCTGACGTGGGAGAAGTATGCGCCCGATGGCTTCGCGAAGCAGATGATCCTGACCAACGGCCAATTCCCCGGGCCGCTGCTCGAGATAAACCATGGCGACGACGTCCAAGTCACAGTGCACAACAAGACGCCCTTCAACACCACGGTTCACTATCACGGTAGGTCGGGCAGCCCCTGCGAGGCCGACGGGGACATGGACAGAGAGGCTAACGCGGCACAGGCATCGAAATGCTCCACACGCCCTGGTCGGACGGCGTGCCCGGCGTCTCCCAGCGGCCGATCCAGCCCGGCGCGAGCTTCGTCTACCGGTGGAAGGCCACACAGGCCGGCTCGTACTGGTACCACTCGCACGATCGCGGCCAGCTCGAGGATGGCATGTTCGGCCCCATCCTCATCCACCCCGCGGCCGGCGCTGCCAGGCCGTTTAACAAGATCTCTACAGACCCGGCGACGGTCCGCGCCATGACGCAGGCGGAGGCCGACGTCAGTCCCCTCGTGATCTCTGACCACCGGCACGTCACTTCAGAACGGGGGTGGGATATCAACATCGCGTCGGGCCTCGAGACGCCCTGCTACGACTCGATCCTCATCAATGGCAAGGGGCGGGTTGACTGCTGGTCGCCCGAGAAGATCGCCTCACTGCTGACGCCTGAGCAGCATCTATTCTTGCAGCTGGGCAACGAGACGGCCTTTACCGCCAAGGGGTAAGTACAGCGCCGAGCCCCGACTCCCTACCTCAACCACCCTAACGCCTCCGCAGGTGCCTGCCGGCCTCCGTCATTGCCAACGTCCAGGCAAGGGGTCTGACGTGGAACCTGTCGGCCATCCCCCCCGAGATATTTGACGTCTGCACGTCCACCAACGCCCCGCGCGAGGTCATCAAGGTGACCAAGTCGCCTAACGCAAAAGAGACGTGGGTAGCCTTCGACGTCATCGGCGCCCTTGGCCTCATCACGGGCTCCTTCTCGATCGACGAGCACCCGATGTACATCTACGCCGTCGACGGCGACTACATCGAGCCGCAGGAGGTTGAGGCCGTCGTCATCGCCAACGGCGACCGCTACTCCGTCCTGGTCAAGCTGGACAAGCCCGGCGACTTCACCGTGCGCATGGCGTCCCTCACCATGCCGCAGATGTTCGCCGGCTACGCGACGCTGTCGTACCGCGACCCCAAGCAGGCGCCGCCGTCGAGCACGCCGTCCGTCGGCTACATCAACGACGTCGGCCTCAACACGACGGCAGACGTCCGCTTCTTCGACCAGACCAGCATGAAGGCGTTCCCGCCCGCGCCCGTCGCGCCCGTCGCCGACCAGACGGTCAAGGTGTCCATGCTCGTGGCCGGGCAGAGCTACAACTGGGCGCTCAACAACACCATCTACCCCGCGGGCCTCGACGACGCGGCGCCGCTGCTCTTCCACCCGGACCCGGAGCGGCACAACAACGTGACCATCTCGACCAAGAACGGCACCTGGGTTGACCTCGTCATCCAGGCCGTCACCTTCCCCACGCCGCCCCACCCGATCCACAAGCACAGCAACAAGATGTTCCTGATCGGGATGGGCGATGGCCTTTTCAACTGGAGCAGTGTCGCCGAGGCGGCCGCGGAGATCCCCGAGAGCTTCAACTTTGTCGATCCTCCGCGGCGCGACGGCTTCGTCACCACGGCCGCCATCCAGGGCCCCACCTGGATGGTGGTGCGGTACCACGTCGTCAACCCCGGCGCCTGGCTCGTGCACTGCCACATCCAGAGCCACCTCCGGGGCGGCATGAACATGGCCATCCAGGACGGCGTGGACGCGTGGGTGACGGTGCCGCCCGAGTACTTGAACTACACGTGATGCACCAGGAATAATAACTACAACGTACCATTCTCTTAGCCCGTATTTCGGGCCTCTTTGGCTCCAAGAGGGTGCCCATAATATTATCCATCAATTTACACCATAACCATCATCTTCTCCCGTATCGACCTTGCCTGAGACATCACAGGTAATAGATTAGTAATACAGGCGAGCGTGCTAACATAAAAGAGTCTATGGTGTAAGAATTCTTTTGTGAATGGCAAAGTAAGACATGAGGTTTAAAGGGCATAAATAATATAATAATGAAGGAGATGTAGGTGCGAAGCAACCTAGTCAATCACTCGGGCCAACAAACCTGGCAAGCGATGTCTACCCCATAAACCATCTATGTAACAAAAGACGAATATCCTCACTATGTGCCCTGCAAATCCTCCCCTGCCGTCATTGGGGGCCAAGCACCGACGCCGCACATTCTGGAGCTGGCGCCAAGCATGTCTGAACAGGCATGCGCAGGCGTGTACAGTCTGCGCCGTAGCAGTCTCGTATTCAGCAGCTTCTTGAGCTTCATCCTCGTCTACGGCCTGACTCCTATTACCCGTCTGCCCCATTCATCCTTACATACCTTGCCCTGACGCCTGTCCGCCGTGACAGCAGAGCCAAATGAATTAAAAGCGTCCAACAGATAAATATAACAAAGGGCTCTAGTAGTATAGGCAGGCTGCTTATATGTGCCAGTCAAGGGAAAAGCTCGCGTTATCGCCATCAGGCCAGAACAAGGGATTCTGAGACGCCACTTCGAGGAGATCGGGGAGGCTAGGGAGATCTGGGAGGCCAGGGAGATCAGTGAGATCAGGGAGATCGTCGAGGTCAGGAACGTCGAGGAGGTCGATGTCTTGAAGAAGCCACGGATGCGGAGTTTTGGAGGTTGCGGCCTGTCCCATATCACCGAGATAGGACGCGGTTACCATCTCCGGCCATGTGAGCGTGTCCGGCGGCCAATCATTGTCGCGGGCAGACGACGCCAGTGTTTCGAGACGCAGCTGCTTCTCGGCCGCGGCGGTGTCAAACGTGATGGTGCCCGTGTGCGGGTCGGCCACGTCGACGTGGACGGGCGGCAGCCGGGCCGCCTGGGCTAGCCGGCCCGCAGCCGCGGGGTCGAGCCGCAGCCGCGTGACTTCGCCGGCGCGGTGCTTTTTGGCGGCGACCAAGAGGTGCGCGAGGGACTGCTGCATGGGATCCAGGGGGGCCCTCTGGTGTCTCCTACTGGTCAGCCCGGCGAAGGCGCGGCGCGCGAGCTGCCACGCGCGCTCGCACGACGGCCCCCACGGCCGCCACGCCAGCTGCATCAGGACGACCGCCGTCGCGTGCCACGGCATGCAGATGGTGCGCAGGCACCACGACCAGCCGCGCGTGTGGGGGTCGTCGCGCAGGCGCGCGGCGTG